>RJWJ010007963.1:0-55402 GCA_004363605.1 Indri indri | reverse complement strand
GAATGGTGACCTGTTTAGTGAAGGCTACTACATGAAATGTCAACTTGAAAAGACAGAAACAATTGCTTAACTTTTCTGCTGCAACTTGGAGAAGAACAATATGGGTCCATTGTGGAAGATTTAGAGGAAAATCCAGCAAAAATTTATTGAGCACTTACTATTCGGGTCAGTCCTGTGTTAGATCCTTCCTATATACTATCTCATTTAATCTTTAAAGCCCAAACAGAGATAATATTTTTTTATTTCTTTAATTTGTATAAATTTACAGGTACAAGTATAATTTTGTTACATGCATAAATTGCATAGTGGTAAAGTCAGGGCTTTTAGGGTACCCGTCACTCACATAATGCACATTGTACCTGTTAAGTAGTCTCTCATCACCCACCCTCTCCCACCTCCCCCACACACTCTGAGTCTCTGTTGTCTGTCATTCCACACTCCAGGTCCACATCCATACAGAGACATTAAAGCTATAGAGATTATTATAATGTAACAGGGCAAACCCTCTAGGCAAAGGTTTAGGATTTTCCATATATACCTGCTCACTGCTAGAGATTTCAAACGTAATTTGGAGGTAGAGTGATTTTAATGCCCTCACACCTGTAGAAATACTTACCTTTTTGTTCCTTCCATTGGAATGTGAAGAGGCTTCATAAAATATCATTTTTCTTTCCTGCCAAGTGCTGAACCAGTTGAGA
Source organism: Indri indri (assembly GCA_004363605.1). Lineage (NCBI taxonomy): Eukaryota > Metazoa > Chordata > Mammalia > Primates > Indriidae > Indri > Indri indri. The sequence continues at coordinate 54,704 of RJWJ010007963.1, read as the reverse complement.
AATAAGACAAAAGAGTAAGGCAGATGGAAGGGCAAGATGTTAGCTTTGTTACCTAAAAAGCTGATTTTACCTGTGGGCACACAGATTTCCTACTACTGAACTCCAGAATTAGAAATGCTCACCCAGCCACAGGCAGTGCTGGGCCACTCTGGGCCACCGCACGTGGAGGACTGCCACACTCTGGGCGGGGGGGGGGTGGGGGTGGGGAACAGAATGCATATTTCCTGTGTGCAGTCAGCTCCCGATGAGAAAGGGAGGCCAAGGTGCTGTGCTCCCCTGGGGCGGTGCGGGCTGTCAGCAGGGTGCCAGAGTTGGCTTGCACTGGTTTGTATACATCTCTTTCCAACTCCAGGTTTGGTGACTTCTTGTTGGTAACTTGGACTCAGCCATGGTCACATGGGTGTCTCTACACCATGGAAATCATTAAGTGCTACAAATTAAGCCTTTTGCCCCAAAGAGCCAGTTGTTAGACATTTCCACACCACTATCTGCTCTCCAAATTTCTGATTGGAGGTCTGTCCTCTTCCCCAGTGAAAAAGTGAGTGAAGGAGATGGAAAAAGGCTGGAACTCCTTTCACATGGAAGGAATATCAGGTGCTGGGAAGAAGTGTTCGGAGTCGTCACCATCTTCCTCCAGGATAAGTGGAGTTACATCTCCCTCAGTGGTTCTCAAGACCAAGGCCATGAGAATGCCCCCTCCAGCTAGCTCTGTTTCTCTGTTCCCCTTCACAGCAAAGTTCCTCAAGGGTTATCTGCACCCTCTGCTTTGAGATGTTTCCTTTGGGTCAGATCATCAATGAGATGGAGGTGATGAAGCCAGGTACTCCACCGGGAGGTACTGCGAAGTTACGGTACCGAACGTTTAGCACTTGTCCCCGAGGCCACATCAGAAGAATGAGGACAAGTGGATTGAGGAGAAGGAAAGAGAAGTTTATTAATTTGTTGGCAAATGAGGAGGCTGGCAGACTCCTGTCTCAAAGTACCAACGTCCTCCCTCTGAGCAGAAGTATAGGGATTTTAAAGGTTCTGGTTTAATCCCATAGTCCCATCTTCGGCTAAGACAATCTCGTGACATCCATCTGGAGGATTCCCTTGAGCCATCTCCTGTGACACAAAGAACAAAGGACACTCTTCTGCCCTTCCAACCACTGGCCTGAGGTAGGGATGTAGGTTTTAGTTCTCAAAAAGGGGGGTGGGGTTGGAGAGGCAGAAAACATTTTTATCCTTTTTCAGACCATTTTCTCTGTGACAGTTACGGACTAAGGGTGCATGTGTAGCCTCCCTTTTTCTCAGTTGTGGCAAGGATGCATAACTCTTTTAGGGAGGAATGAAGATGTGGGGACCATAATCCACTGATTACTCACCCATTGATTATGACACCCATGGTCATTGAATTCTGCATGCCCGTCACATCACACTGCTTAGGATAACGGCCATGTGCTCATAAAACTTTATCTCCCAAGGGCATTTTGTTCCTGGAGATCACAGGTTAAATTGCTGGATGCACACACATAGTGACATGCACTGCCAGGTCCTCCAATTTTAGTTGTATTCACTTGACTTCAGATCCAACCACTCCAGAACATTTATCCTTAATTTCCATTTCCTTGAGTGTCTGCTGCCTGCAATCACTCCTGATACTAATTACTGTAACAGTCAGGGCTCTCATTGAAATGGCAGAAGCTGCTTTAAATTTAGCAGAAAATGCATTTATTAAAGGATATTAGGAAATGCAAGAATCTGAAGGGGGAGGGAGGAGGAAGGCAGAGACTGTGAAGCTCTAAGATTATCTATATCAGCTGGAAGCAACACTCAGATGTTGGGACTCAGAAACCAATATCCCAAAGACGGTGCAATGACATGCTGAACTGGAGAAGCCTCAAGGTCTCTCTGAGCTCCCCCAGCCCCACCATCTCTCCCAAAGGAGTTTCTTTTTCTGCCTAAAATCCAGACCCTTCGAAGAGAACAATTGTTTTTTTCTTTCCCTCCCTTGAGGCAGAGAATGTAACCACACCTGAACAGAACCTTTCACTATCAAAGAGAACTGTTTACAGGTTAATCTCAGTTCCCAGATCCATTCATTCTCCCTAGTAATCCTTTAGAGCCCCCAACAGAATTTCTCTTCTCCTCCATCCCATAACCTGTTTTGTGAGGATGGTGTATAAGCTTCCTTCTGAACCCAGTTGAGAGATAATCACTCTGCGATTCTCCCTGTGTATGCATGTTAAATAAATAAGTATGCCTTTTCTCCAGTTAATCTGCCTTTTGTGAGTTGATTTTTTAGCGAAACTTCACAGGTGAAAGGGATGTCTCCTTTGCCCCCCTGCAGTTATGGCGCAGTGAGCGGGGCCACCAGCGCTGCTCTGTTCTTCTGGAAGCCACAGATAAGGGAACTCAGGACCTGACAAACCAGCAAAACGGTAAGAATTTCTTAGTAGTCAGTTCCCAGACTCCCTCTTTCTGTGCAATCTGGTTGAGCTAATGGTAAAAATCACCCTTTGTCTCCTTGGCAAGATTTTGATTAATGGGAGGAAAGGATTTCCGTGACTAATCCTGGGGTATGTAGTGCCTGGTGTACCTTTTGGCACTTTGTGGTATGAATATTCATATTGTTTGATCCCTTTCCTACCAGAAATAGTCATTTCCTTCGTCTTTGTCTTTCTGTGTTGTTCTATCACAAGGAGTGGTACCAGAGAAAGTTCCCTCACGTCTTGTTTTATGTCTTTGAGAGCTTGACTTGTGACCATGTGGGAGCCCTCTGTCTTGGTCTCCACCATCTGGGGGGCGTGATTTTCGGGTCACGTCAGGTGCCCAGTGTGAAAATGGCTGGGAACCTGAGACTTTTTTGTCCTGAATGTGTCAAGCTCTTGGGAGAGTTTGTCGTAGCGTATTTCTGGGAGTGTGGGGGAATCTTAGGGATTGTCGCTTCTCTGAAGAAGCTATTGGATTGAGCTGCTACTGGAATAACTACACTATTGGAAAGTCTAATCATGGCCAAAAGATGGATCCTTTAAATTAGAAAGACCCCTAAATTAAAAAAAAAGTTAGTGATCTCTTACTTTATACAATTGCCTTATTGGTATTTATGGCAAGACCCAGTTTTAAAAAAGACATCATAGTGTCACGGCTAGCCTTAGAAATTCTTTTGACGAAATTAAAGAGCAAAAATCTGACCTTTAAACAAAGTTAAAATCCTTTGTGTGCTCAAACTTCCTGCTTTGGATTCCATGTGGAATTAACAATGAAGGCTGCTTAAAAGTCCACGCTTTCACTGCCGCGCCTTGGGTTCAATTCCTGGTCAGGGAAGCAGTCTCTGTAGGTTTGATATTTGCGTGACTTTTGACTTTGTGGGGTGCCCAGTTATTTATCCTTTTCCCTCTCATGGACAGTTCTGATTTCCTGTATTCTTCCATCTGGGGACAGATTTGGGGTTTTTGGCCCCTCTGCTCACTTCCTTTCTTAAGAATTGTTCTTGGCTGGCCATGGTGGCTCACACCTGTAATCCAAGCATTTTGGGAGGCTGGGGTGGGAGGATTGCTTGAGGCCGGGAGTTTGAGACCAGCCTGGGCAAAATAGTGAGACTCCATCTCTGTAAAAAATAAGAAAAATTAGTTGGACATGGTAGAACTTACCTGCAGTTCCAGCTACTCAGGAGGCTGAGGCAGGAGGATCACTTAAGCCCAGGAGTTTGAGGCTGCAGTGAGCTGTGATTGTGCCACTGTACTCCAGCCTGGGCAACAGAGTGAGACCCCAACTCTAAAAAAAAAGAAAGAAAAAAAAAAGAAAGAATCATTCTCCCATTTTCCCATTTACTTCTACTCTTCCTTACTCTTTCTTCCCTTTGGCCGTCTTCAGTACCACGTGAAAGAAGCTACAGGGGACTTCTAATGACTCAGACTCCTTAAGGAACATAAAAAATGGTGCTACTGATCCCTTTTGGGGATGTTCTCCCTTCCTGTGGAGTCTGAAAAGTCGTGGATGGATTCTTCTCAGGTCTACGGCTCTGCTCTTTTTCACATCACGTTACGTGATCTCTTTGACTTCCCCTTGCCTCCCCTACACAGACCATTCCACGGGGGCTGCCCCAGTGAGGACCCTGCTGCTGCTGCTGCTACTGCTGCTGTGCTCAGTACAGACCCTGCTTCTCCCACTGGTGATGCTGGGACTGCACACCTGAGGCTCTGCCACTGCTCCCCGCCCTCAGTCACCTGCACCAACACCCGCTCCTCCTATCATCCCCATCGTCACTTTGCTTGCTTGGAATGCAGGCATCTGATTGGTGGAGTCTAGGTCTCAAGGCCGACCCAGCTGCAAAGGAGGCTGTAAGTCCCCCTAGAGAGGAGGGACTCATAACGTGGTACCTTCTTCAGTATAAGGGGGGTGGTCCCAACATGGCAAATGTCCACCACCCTTTGCAAATCTCATTTCTCCCCACTTGCCTCTCCCACAATGCTTCAGTCACTGTGAGTGGCTTGAAGGCCATGCATTTTTTTGTCACCCAGCTTTTAAATAATATTCTCTTTTGCCGGGGATGCTCAGCTCACCTCACTACTGCTCCTTCTTTTGGGGGGTGTCCTCCAGGCTCAGCGAGCACCTCTTCTGGGAAAGCCCCACAGAAGCCGAGAAGAGTGTGTGTTCACCCCCGTGCTTCCCTGGCCCCCGTGTGTGTGTCCCTGTGGCTTTCATCAACACGCGTGGGTCATCACGGAGACGTGCACCCGCCACCACAGAGCTCCACAAACAAGATGCCACCTCCCGCAGACACTCCCCAAGGCTCTCCCTCCCGCTCTCTTTTCCCTCTTCCCTAAGACCCTGGTGCTGCCATGATTTCTATTTTTTCTTATTTATGCCACTGTGGAGAAGAATCACCTTTAAAAAAAAATCTAGAATTTCATCTGTGAGCAACACACCTGTGCCTGCTTCGGCGGCTTTGGTGAAGAGTCAAATTGTTTTTCAGGGGTACATCACGTGCCCAGCACAATAGCACCTGGAAGGTTTACGGCTGGAAAACCACAAGGCTAGGGCTGTGTGCGGGAGGAGAGGGGTGGTGGGGCAAGCGATTAGGCAATGGAAAGGGGTGGGCGCAGAAGGGGGGGAAGCAAGAGGGGAGAAGGCTGTGCTGGGAGCTGCCGGCTGCAGGAGAGGCTCCTGATGTTGGAACTCAGCTTGGAAGGCCTGCAGGGCTGCTCCGTTTATTATGTTGCAAAGAGGCTGCCTTCTCCAGAGGGGGCACAGCCTCTCCCGCTCACCTGTCTCCTACCACTCCCTACCTCTTACCCCCGAAGTCTACGCCACTCATTTCGGTTCCCTCCTGGCACCTTCAGACACTGTGGTTTGGGACTTCCAGAGTAGTGGTTAAGAATACAGGTTAGGAATCAGACGAGCCCTATGTTCAAATCTGACTTCAGTCACTTCCTAAATGTGTGCCATTGGGCAATTAACCTCCTCGAGAGTCAGTTTCCTCATTTGTAAAATGAGAATAGTAATAGAACTACCTTATGGGGTCGCTATGAGAATGAAATAATGTAATCGCACGAGTCTTTGTGAACACATGCAAGACGCACAGTAGATGGGAACGATTGTTACTATTCGAAATGCAAAACTGGGCAATGTGAGAGGAAACCTGGAAGAGAACTGGAGGTTCTGGCCTGAAGCACACTTGTCTGGTTTTAGAACTGCCCTCGATCTCATCAGTTTTCAGAAAAATATTTTCATAGGCTAGCTTCCAAGGAGTCCCCTTTCTGTAGTAGCAGTTTGGGGAATTAGAGGTCCAATTAAGGTGGTTTTCCCTCCTCCCCACATTTTGAATCTCTTCTGGAAGGAGGTTGCGGTGAGGCAGGAAACACTGGATTCCTTCCAAATACTTTGATGTCTGGGTCTTAAAATAGCTGCGATCTTAGAAGGCTTCACAGACTTCCTAGTGGCTCTCAAAGGACAGTTTCTGCTCTAACTGATCACTTCTCCTGGAGGCCCAGAATGATGGAAGATGCAGAAGCAACTAATTGACTTCAAATAGCCAACTTCCGTGCAGAGGTGAGAAACCAAATGGAATTGGGTGGGAGGCAGGGTGACAGGGAGGAGAGTTGTTTCATGAACATATGTACTTCTTGCTGTGAGGAGTAATGCTCAGTTAGGAGGTCATCGGCTTATGAAGTGGCTGCAAGCTACGGAAACCAACTCAAGCTACTCCTTGCAAAAAAGTGAATTTATTTGGAAGGACACTAGAGTATTTTATAGAACCCAAGGACAGTGAGGGCGCCCCTAGAGACAAGAACCAGGAACTGGAAAGTGTGCAAGGTGTGCAGTCTTGGTACAAGTTAGTCGTTGATACAACAGATGGCTACCTGATTGTTCAAACACCATGTATTGAGTAATCCATCCTTTCTCAACTGGCTTGAAATGCCACATTTATCACATTCAATTTTTTTTGTGTGTATTCAGGTCGATTTCTGGTAAGATTCTATTCCTTCTGCCATTTGTGGTTGTTACGGGTTGAAAGGTGTTCCCCCAAACACACGTTAACGTCCTAACCCCCAACACCATAGCATTTGACCTTCTTTGGAAATAGGATCTTTACAGAGGTAATCAAATTAAAATGAGGTCATTAGAGTGGGCTCTAAAATCTCACTGGTAGGCCTTATAAAAAGGGGAAATTTGGACACATGCACAAAGGGAAGATAGCTGTGAGAAGCTGAGGTGTGGAGTGATTCGCCTACAGACCAAGGAGCTCCAAAGATTGCCAGCCAACCACCAGAAACTAGAAAGAAGGAAAGAGGGATCCTTTCTCTGCAGGCTTCACAGGGTGTGTGGCCCTACCAACACCTTGCTTTCAGACTTCAAGCCTCCAGGAGTGTGAGACAATAAATTTCTCCCAGTTTGTGCTACTCTATCATGGCAGTTCTAGAAAACTAATACACAGCTCCAGTACCAAACTGTTTTAACTATTATAGATTTATAAGATTTCAAAATGCCGGGCCACATTAATCCCAGGGAGGATATTTTTAAGATGGGAAAGATTAAATCCAATGTAAATGCTGAAGATTATAACCTAGAATACTATTTAAAAATTTTTTTAATTATTTAGAAAAACTCATTGAAATATACTCTTGAAATGGTATATTTGATTGCATATTAATTATACCTCAATAAAATTGATTAAAAAGAACTCTAGAAACAACACGGATTCAAACGTATTATATACCAAAATGCAGCAAATGAGAACCACCACCATTTTGCTTTTTAACGTATGTTGCACGGTTTATGCAAACTTTGGACCAGAGCTCTGTATGTGTTTAAGATTGTTGTGGATGTCTCATTGACTTGTGGGGCTGGGGTGTTACATTAATGTTTAGAAGCAATTTAAGCCAGCACTCATATACTCGCCTCAACTGTGCAAGTGAATAAATTCTTATCACATATGTGCAGGCCATTCTCAAGTACAGGCTGGGTGAGACTCTCATAGCTTAATAGATCAGCTGTGTCACAACTCAGTTGTGACAATGTAATGTCATATATCATTTCCACATTTAATTCTTTGTTACCCTTCTGACTTCAGTGAGCAGAGTGGTTTCAGTATAGCAATGTGGGGCTCACAATATTACCATGCTTATACTATAGAAACAGCTAAAGCTTCACCGAAGGATTACATTTTGGATTTAGTATTCAAAACAAAGTAAATTAGATGGTTTGGACGTATTTTGTGACTGTCCAACAGAGACGGGAATCAAGATTTATAATACTTAAAAATGTTGTCATTGAATGTGTGCAGCTATAATATTTGCACAGTGTTTTGTTTTGTTTTTTCAAAACAAGGAAAACTTAAATTGGCTGCCGACCTTGTTCATCAAATCCCTCCTAAGTCAAAACTTAATAATTAAGGGATAGGAACAATTGTTAGTGTTAGCGATTCATTGTTAGACCAAAAATTCTGTCTCATCTCTGGATCCATTCCATTATACTGTGATTGGAAGGTGAGCTATTCAAACTATGACATGTGCGATGATTTATGTAAGTTAAGTGGGCTGGGGTAGCTTTGGGTTTTGTCTGCCTAGTACACTTTCCCCTTTTCCTCTTGTTCTTCTAGTACGCGACCTCTTCCTCGGGAGAAACGTACTCCCCATGGATGGGTGGGGCTGACCTCATACCCTTCCTTGCCATGGAGATGACTCTGACCTGGCCAATCAGAGTTCCTTGTTTTCCTAATCTATAGTCATCAGTTCTAGGAAGGGCATCTGACCCCGACCGAACAGCATCTGCTCTGGAATTTTCTTCAGAACTTTGGAGGGAAAGAAGCATTCTTTTTTCCTCTAGGATCATGAGCATTAACTATAATGTAAGCCTAGAGCTTCTGGGGCCATCTTTCCTTCCACTACAGGGAGGCACCTTGAGATAAAGCCAAGAAGAGGGAAAACAGGGCTGAGGAGGTAGAGACAGAGGGAGACAGAGAGATGGCCGTGACCGACGCTCTTCAAGCCCTTGACTTCTTGTGTGAACTGATAAATGCCTACTTCCCCATTTTTTCCTTAATCTACGTTGACTTGCTTGCAACATAAAGGTTAATCTAAGTTTCTCTTGCTTGCAACATAAAGATTACTGACAAATATACTGTGAACATCAGGATCTTCCTGCAACTGCGCAACAATAACAACAAAAATACAACAAAAAACCAGATGCAGAAGCTGATATAGGATTGAACTGTCATGTGGAAATCCAAAGAACCTCAGTCAAAGTCATTGGCAGCCTTTATAGAAAGGTAACTTGAAATTAAAGTGATACATTTATATAAAAATATTATTTTATTCTCACTTTCTGCATTAGTGTTTTGGATAAAATTTCATTTGACAAAAGTGTTCTCTTGCTAAAGATTTTTTGAAAATGACTGTATTGGATGATATACAGCTTGCCTAACTTTAAAATTTTGGGATTCAAATATCCTTCCCTAGATTGAATGGAAAAAGTAAAAAGAAGAAAAATATCATGGGGAGGAAACGTTAGTCTCCTGCATTTTTTTCATTTTCTTTTTTTCGTGAACTAACCAGTCGGTATTGGTCCTCAATTGGGCTGTTAAGCCAGGGAAGAGACCGCCTTCAAGAGAGTACATGGATTCACTGGAGCCCGGGGCAGGGTCGAATCACTCAGGAAAAATGGCCAGAATAACTTCTGAAAGGCTGTAGATTAAGATTATGGGGATCCTCTGATTCATATTACTTCTCATCCAAGTTGCTCAAAGAGCTCTTCTCACCAAGAGCTGTGTGGCTAGGGACAGGCACATTTGTTCAGCACAAGTTTTCTTTTCTTTCTCCTTCCTTCGCCTTTCTTTTCTTTTCTCTTTCTTTCTTTCTTTCTTTCTTTCTTTCTTTCTTTCTTTCTTTCTTTCTTTCTTTCTTTCTTTCTTTTTTTCCTTCTTTCTTTCTATCCCTCCTTCCTTCTTTCCCACCTTCCTTCCTTCTTCCCTTTCTTCTTTCATAAAAAGAAATGAACTACTCTCCTCAGTAACAATAGCAGAATATTTCAGAAATTTTTTTTTAAAAGTTAAAATAAAATATGCAAGGTATATATGCATTTAAAAACAATGATTCCTTGCATTAGCTGTCTTTTTTGATTAATTGATAATCTCAGAACTCATTCAGACAATGGAGTGGTTATTATATATACATAAAATGTGTAGGAGATTTCCAGATCTTGCCAAGATGGATTAGCACAGGCTTCTAGCTCGACCTGCAACTCTCCCCTTCTCTGCAACCAATCCTTGAGAAATTACAGAGAGATGCATGGAATGTGGGAAATAAAAGAAGAGAAAAAAACCAAAAAAATAGCAACCAATCAACCATACCAACCAAACACTTCGAGGAAGCTCTTGGGAGGTGGAAAGCTCTTTGAACTGTAGGTACGGTGCAGGGACAGGAATGGTGGTGGCTGTGGCTTGGCGCAGAAGGCCACAGGCTCAGATAAATTAGGTAAAAGTGGCTACATTTCTGCCCTTGCCTCCCTCCATTATTGACATGAGACAATCGTGTGCCCCAAATGTGGAAACAGCCAAGACCACTGGTGCATAAGTTAGGACAGAACAAAAGCCCTGTTGGGGTGATGAGTTGAGGAACATAGGTGGGGGATTGACCAGCCAAAGCTTGCAAACTCATGTTTTCCTTTACAAGCTTTGTTCTAGTTGTCTTCATCTAATTAGCAGCATATGGAACTTTCCCCCTTATTCCACTTCATGGACTCAGGTGCACCTGCCCCAGTCAAGCCTTCAGCTGAATGCATCTCTGGTCAGCATCTTCACTGCAGCCTCATGGGAAACTGAGCTAGAACTACCCAGCTAAGTTGCTCCGGACTTCCCGACACATAGAAATGTTGTGAGACAAAATATCTAGTGTTGTTGTAAGCTAAATTTCGGATTCGTTCGTTATGCTGCAATATATACTAATAAACTATCTTATTTCCTTGTCTGAATTCCTAAGTTCTTTCCCCTTTTTTCCTTCCTATGGCTCTCAGGTGTATATCAACATAATTGAGTTCTTTCCATGGCTCACATTTTTGTGCATTTATTGAGCGCTCTTCTTCTTTTTGCCATTGTCTGTTTCAGAGAAGGATTCAAAAGGATGGAAAAATCCTTCTTTAATATTAGTTCGTTCTTTTCCCAAGATACAGTATAGGGGGTTTAATTTGCAGCATTAAATGTGGCCTTAGCGTCCGTCCTCTGGGAGAGCGTACCTGAAGGGGTTTCAGGTGCTGGTCTTGCTCAATCATTTATGAAAGCCACACAAATGGAAGAAGTTTATTTTGGCGTTGAGGTCAAGGTTTTCTTTTTACTAATTGGGAAAGGAGTAGTGAGGAGGCTTTGGCTGTCGGGAATAGATTCTTTTCTGATCCATGGAAAGTGACTTCCCTTTCCTGGCCAGTGCCTTCTCAGATGGCTTTTTAAATGGTGCGCTTTCAACGACGGATGTGTGGTTGAGAGTCAAGCTGTTGGAAAAGGCTTTCGGCAGACTTGCCGGCACTCTGCTGAACTTACGTCCTTGTCCCTGAATTTTCAGCAGCTCCCTGCTGAGTTCATTTCATGAACACCCAAAAATGTTCGCCTAAGTTGTTCACTTTTGATGGTTGGGAATATTATGTTCATTAGAATCAGCATTTTTGTCCTACCCTAACCTCAACATCTGGACTTTTTTTTATGTGAGGAGAGTGTAGATTCTAATCGCCAACTGATCTTTAAGTGTCTGCTCTTGATGTTCTTATTTTTGGGGCTGTGATGGGCTTGATGGCTTTCTGTGAAAGCCACTGGATGCTCTTGTGGCATCCAGTGAAAATAGGAGCTGCCTTTAACTTGGGGTTTACTTGGGGTCAGGCACTATGCTAAGGGATGTACCTGTATTACCTCATTGAACTCTGCACAAACCTGTGTGCTAAGGATGACGACTGCCATGGTGAGAGTGGGGAAACTGAGGCTGTGACAGGTGAAGTGATGTGTCTTAGATCGTGCAGTTGGTCAGCGAATGAAGAGAGAACTGACCCCAGGCTGGTGGATTCCAAACTTGGTTTGGAACCACAGCACAATGAGACCACCCTGCTGTGCCATGACACTTTTGCTAGGACAGCACTTGGAATGCTGAGGGCAATGAAACAGAGCCCACCTGCTGGCTAAAGCCCCCACCAACGATTCCCGGGACTCCTGTTTTAGCAGGTCACCCAACACCCGGCATTGCTTTCCCACCAGGAGGAACTTAAAATAGCGATCGCTACAACCATGATCATGTTGACAATGACAGCACAGGTCATTCAACAGATTCTATTCTTCTCCAGCCAAGTCCATAGGGAGGAGGCTTGATACACTCAATTCTTTTGAGGTACGTCAACTCGTGTGTGTGTGTGTGTGTGTGTGTGTGTCTGGGCGTGAAGGTGCATGTATCAGGGGTACCTTTACTTGACTATCCCAGCTCGCTCTCCTTTCCTCGGTGCCCTGCCCCAGCATCCAGGGTAGACTAGTCTGGAGGTCATTTCCACCTGTAACAGTGTCGTGCATCCTGGATATGTTAGCCACTCCCCTTGGATGTTGCCAATACCTTAACTTTCACTCTGCCGCACGCAGCATTCCCCTCTAATGCTTCAACGGAGTCTCCTATATCTGTGCCCTGCTCAGCTCCTCCAGCAGCGACCCACCCTCTTTAGAGGCAGGGTGGCGTGGTGCTTCAGTGGGGGGCTGTGGAATCAGCCCACCCTGGCTTCTCTCCTGACTTTACTGCACACTGTGTGTCTTTGGGCATGTTGGTTAACCTCTCTGAACTTTATCCTCCCCATCTCTGAAATGGAGATGATGATCACTGGCAAGGAAGAATAACTGAGATGACGTATTTAGGCACTAGTAGATAATATCATCTAGGAACCTGAGGCCTTTTTTTCTTCTTGTTAATCCAAACATTTTATTTTCTTTATCCTTACTGTGTCTTGAACCCAGAGGCGATATGTTCCAGCAGCTCAGGCTCCTTAGGGCTCTTGGTTCTCACAGACTGTGGACTGGCAGGTGCTTCAGTTGAAAAAAAGCAAAGTTTCTCTTCAGTTTTTTCCTTTTTACCACAGGTTTCGGGGTGTAGCTCAGCATTAGGGGACTCAGCGTGCTCAATGCCAGTGTTAATCGTCCTGTTCATAAAGCCGAGTGTGAGTGTGCGACACTGATGTGACACCCTTGTGGGGCACCTGTGTTGTGCTGGCTACAATATCACCCTCCTTTCAGCTTCACTCTTAATAGTCCAAGAAACAAAGTTATGAAAGGGCCTGGGGAAAGTATATCGGCCCATCTCCTTTTTCCCTTGGCTGGAAAATGATGGTTCTGGTGAAAAACATTTTCAAAATATTTAGAACCATGGAATGTGAGTGCTACAGAGCCCGCTGGTGCAAACCCCATTTGATAGATGAGGAAACTGAGGCACAGAGAAGGGCGATGTCTGTGTGTTACTAGAAGACGTGTAGTGTAGTCATGAAAGCTGCTTGGATTAAAAATCCATTTCCTTCACTTACTCGCTATGCGGCCTTGAGCAAGTCACAGAATGTCTCTGAATCTCGACTTCCTCATCTGTAAAATGGGAATAATAGTAGTACCTGCTTCGTTGTGGAATCACAGAGACGATTAAGTGAGATTGTGTGTGTGCACACACGTGTGTGTAGCTCTCAGCCCAGTACCCAGCACTGAACAGGTGTCAACCAGCATCAGCTCACGCGCTTCCTCCTAATGCTCCTTCCCTCCCTTCTTCCATTCAGCATCCTTGGGAGTGCACGTGACAACACCCTAGGGAGCTGCAGCAGAAAGCTCACCCTTCCTCTCTGCAACTCCCGCGTTCTAGAATTTGGGGACCTGTGAATTGCTCCCATTTTGTTTTTGAGATTTCCATAGAACCCAGGGTCTCAATGGTGTTTCAGCTTCGGGGACCACTTTGGTTTCCACTAAATGTTTATCTAAATAAACATGTCCTGATAATCACAATAATAATTATGTAATTAGATTTATTATAAAGAATAATAATGGGTGTATATGGAGCAGGTCCAATATGCCGCTCTGCATGAATCTTCATAGCAACCCTCTGAGGTAGGTTCTATTTTTATCACCCCATCATACAGAGGAAGAAACCGAGGCACTGAGAGGTGAAGGAACTTGCTCAAGGTCGCTGGCTGATACGTGGCAATGTCCAGATATGCTCCCAGAGCTGTCTGATTTTGGGGTTATGGGGTTTCACTTTGTTAACTCAAAGTGGTTAACTTTGAGTTGAGTGGTTGAGGGTTAACTCAAAGTGGTTGAGTGTTAACTCAAAATGGTATGCTTGCGTTCATTACTCTTAGTTCTTACCCTATTTACAAAGGATCATCTCCTTTGCTTTTTTGTCTTTCAAATCCACATTGGCCTTACAAGGTTTACGGGCAGTTGTGTCGTATAGTTTCCCAGTCGTTGGTCCTTGGGTGTGGGCATGGGGCTGGTGGTTTCTCTTTAACGAAACAGGAGATGGCCGAGGCCTACCAGTTAGCTTCAGATATTTGACAGCTGGGATTCTTTGCTACATTTTTTCTTTCCCTTTAACAACTTTTGTCTCAGATGGAATAGTTTATGGTTTTTTAAAATGGCTTTTTAAAAATTTTGAGGGTTGGAGGGGATGGGTGGAAAAACAGTCAGGGCCAAGGAGAAGGTCTTTAGTTTCTAATCTGGTCTCATTTAAAAGGCTCTTTTTGCTGTGTCCTTAACATTTTGGCTGTGCAGTCTCTCTCTTATTAGTGGTTTTGCCCTGTCTCTGTTTATTTTGCGACTCGTGGCCGAGGGGATGTTTTCCCAAAAGGGAGTTATCCACAGTGCGTGTCGTTCTGGCCACGTGTTGACCACCCTCCGGGTCAAGGCCTTCTGTGTGGAGGGGCTGAGTGTTTGTTCTGGTTAACAGGGATGCCAGACAGGAGTGACCCTGAGATGGGGCAGGGACAGAATCAGCTTCCCTTAGAATAATCAGATACTTGAGATGGAAACCCCAAGACGAGATGTTTTTCCTGGCACCAGAACGGCTTCAGCAGAGGTTTCGGACACACGATTCTAATGTGAGTGGCTGAAGCCATCATGGTTCCTACTGCTTTAGTCAGAACTAAGAACAGAAAACCCCTCAAGCTAGCTCCAATCAGGGGGGCTCATCTTAAGGCAAAAACAGATTACCTCACTGGAAATCAAAGAAGCTAAGGCTGGTGTTAACACTACTAGTGATAACCATAATAGCTAATAGTTATCAAACCTTTATTGAATGAACATTTTATAAATATTTCATTTTATCTCATAAAAATCACTTTGAAATAGTTAGCTTTACTATCCCCACGTTACAGCTAAGGAAACAGGTTCAAAGAGACCAAGTAACTCGCCCAAAGTCATACGGGCACACAGGAGCCAACCCCCCTCTGTCTGACTCAGTTGCCCACTGTGGGAATACTCGGTCTTCTTAGCCCAATGGCTCCGCCACCTCCTGGGGTGGTTTTTAGTTCTCAATCCTGGTTTCTTAGTTTCTTGGTTCAAATTCCTGAGAGGACTAAGTTCCTCCTGCAGAGTTTCCCCCTCTTGGGTCAGGTGTGCACCCTTGGATGAGTCAGCTGCGGCCAGAGGGGTGGGGTCATGGGGGTGTGGCGTGGCGGTCCCCACCACACGGGGACCAAGAGCTCCTCCCAGAAGAGGGAGGCAACAGAACCTTTCTGTGACGCGCCCCGTTCAATGCTGCGATGAGCCTCGGTGTTCTCTCCACAGGGTTAAGGCACTGCTGCCTTCCTCCTGCTGAGCTTGGCTTGGGCCTTAGGGACCGTCGCTAGCAAGCTCAGCCCTGCCCATTTCTGGATTCAGTCTACCCAGCATTGGCAGCACATTGAGTGCCCTGTGTCTGCCAGCGGGTGGGAGCTGGAAATCAGCCTGGCAGCCCTGAGCAGCAAGTGTCTATGTGTCCACCATGGTGGTTTCCCCCCACCTCTCGCTAAGTCTTTCTGATGATGTTCCTGCCTGGTTTTTGGAATTGTGCTCCAGCTCTAATGCTGTGGATAGACCCGAGCAATGAGCCTGACTGTCTGTTGAGCACGTTCCCTTCCTGCCCACTGCCTGGGGCCCCGACCACTAGCTGACATCCCCTCTTAATGCAAACATACGCTTGAGAAGCACAGATGTGCTTGGGGAAGAAATCTTTCTACCATGACCCACCCCCTGGTCAAATCAGGTCCCTTTGCATATACATTTTTAAACTTTTATTAAGGAAAATTTCAAACATGCACAAAAATATACGGAATTGTATAATAAATCCTCATGCACCCATCACCCGGTTTCAACAACGATGAAGTCATGGTCAAAATTGTTTTATCTATACTTTCACCTAATCTCCTCCAATATTATTTTGAAGCAAATTCCAGACATCATATCATTGTATCTGTAAGTATTTCAGTGTACATCGCTAAACTATTAGAACTGTTCGTTTTTAACATTATCACACCTAAATATATTAACAATGATTGCTTAATATCACCAGTAATCTAGCCAGTGTTTATATTTCCAGTCGTCTCATAAAGTTTTTTTTTTTTTGAGACAGAGTCTTGCTCTGTTGCCCGTTCTAGAATGCAGTGGTGTCAGTTAGCTCACAGAAACCTCAAACTCCTGGGCTCAAGCGATCTTCCTGCCTTAGCCTCCCGAGTAGCTGGGACTACAGGCATGCGCCACCACGCCGGCTAATTTTTTCCATTTTTAGTAGAGACGGGGTCTCCCTCTTGCTCAGGCTGGTCTTGAACTCCTGACCTCAAGGAATCCTCCCGCCTTGGCCTCCCAGAATACTAGGATTACAGGCGTGAGCCACTGCACCCAGCCATCTCATAAAGGTTTTAAAGATTTTTTTTTTTTAACAATTTGAGTTAGCATCCAAATAAGGTCTGCATATTGTAATTTGTTGATGAATCTCTATATTTTTGTCTCCATCTCTATTTTTTTCGTTGTAACATTTCTTAAAGAAATTGGGTTGTTTGTCTTGTACATTTTCCCAGTTGGGACTTGTCGATGGCCCATCCCCATGTAAATTAGTTTTCAGATAGAAAGTCTTGATCATACTTAGATTTGATTTCTCTTGGCAAGGCCACTCCACAGATGTGCTGTGTTCTTCTGCTAGAGACATAAAATATCTGCTTGTCTCTTTTTTTGTAGGTAGTAGCCAATGATGCTCAATGCTGGAATTTATGAATTTATTGGGGCTTGCAAAATTGTCTGTGATTCCTTCTTCATTTACTAGGTGAAATACTTTTTAAAAAAGAAATGTCACCTCATCTGCCACTTGGTCACCCGAGTAGTTGGGAATAAAGATGTGCATTACCACGCCTGGTTAATTTTTCTATTTTTGTAGAAATGGGATCACACCGGTTGCCCAAGCTGGTCTTGAACTCCTGGACTCAAGCAATCCTCCCTCATTGACCTCCCAAAGTGCTAGGATTACAGCATACACCCTTACTGTTGTATTGAAGTCACCAGCCTCTCCTTTCCTCAGCGAGACTTGGGTTGGACAACTGGCTCAGGTGTGGAACTGGGCAAGGGGCAACTGCTGTCAGCTTCCTTACCGTATTCTCGGTTCCTTTTGCTTGTGGAGATTGAAGAGTACCCATGCTCTTTTGTCATCTTTTCCCAAAGCATACGTTGCTCCCTAGCAACAGCCATTCAGCTCCACAACCCTTGTCATGACTATTGCCCATATATTTTCCCAGCACTTAATACACTACCCCTCTAGTGCCTTCCCTTCTACCTGTGTCCCAATCCATTTAAACACTGGTGGAAGTGTTGCCAATTTCAACACCATCTCGTGTCAGAGGCTATAGAAACTCAGGGTACCAATAGCGATGGGCTTCTCATTGCCCGTCAGCTGTCTGCTGGAAGCCCCACATCCCGTGTTAGCATCTTCTTTCTCAGACTACTTCTGGCATCATCTGTTAGGTCAGGATCCCAGGGAGCAGGTGCTGGGCAGAGATGAGAGTGCACCGGCCTACGGGGGTGTGCTTAGGACGGGCACCCGTGGTAGCAGGAAGGACGCCAGACCAAGCAGAGGGAGGAGTTGGACTGCAGTTCACTTTCAACAAAGGCCTCAGCTGACCCCGCTGGGAAGCTCTGAAGCTTCAGATTTTCCCCACGTTTGGGTGAGGGGCTAGGCCTTTCTATCCCTATATCGACCAGTGCACTGCACTGAATATTTGTGTCTCCCATTCATATGTTGACATTCCAACCCCCGAATGTGATGGTAGGAGGAGGTGGGGCCTTTGGGAGACAGGTCATGAGGGTAGAGCTCTCATGAGTGGGATCAGTGTCCTTATCCAAGGGACCCCAGAAATCTCTCTTGTTCTCTTTCTGCCATGCGAGGATAAAACAAGAAGGTGGCCGTCTGCAACCCAGAAGGGAGCCCTCATCAGAACCTGACACTGCTGGCACCCTGATCTCAGACTTCCAGCCTCCAGAACTGTGAGAAATAAGTTTCTGTTGTTTATAAGCCACCCTGTCTATGGTACTTTGTTATAGCAGCCTGAACAGACAAAGACAACTAGTTACATTGCAGGCTGCCCCCGGGCAGGGGAGTCTAATTGAGCGAGGCAGCTGTCTTCAGGAAAAACAGAGCAATTTCTGGAAAGAGCTGACAGTTGAGGACTCTCAGTCTGCAAAAATCCCAGCAGCTGAAGGAATAAGGAGGAAAAAAAAAAAAAGAATG
The DNA here is from genome assembly GCA_004363605.1 of Indri indri. Classification (NCBI taxonomy): domain Eukaryota; kingdom Metazoa; phylum Chordata; class Mammalia; order Primates; family Indriidae; genus Indri; species Indri indri. The sequence goes on along the minus strand of RJWJ010007963.1, from coordinate 36,483 downwards.
GGTACCACCTATTAAGAAGCATTGATCCAGTGAATTCTATTTTTCCAGCCCTTGAATCTGGCTGGGCCTGGCGACTGGGTTTGCCCAATGGAGAGTAGCAAATGTGACACAGGAAAATCTTGGAAAGTGCTCGTGCCTTGGAGCTTGCTCACTCTTGCTACTCAGAGCCCTGCCATGGCACGTGAGGAAGCCCAGGCTGGGCCCCTACAGGGGGAGAGAGGCCCCCTCACCCCGGGCAAGGCCCCAGACATGCATTTGTGGTATCCTAAACCACCCGGGCTCGGCCAAAGGGGCCCTGACAAACCACCCAGCAGACCCACAGGAGCGTAGGAAATAATACGGGCTTGTCATCTGCAGCCCCTAAGTTTTAGGAGCTGTTTGGTACACAGAAAGAGCATATTGATGGGTAGGCCAGCATGAACCTGGCACTTGGTCTGATCTGTTTGTTCAGAATGTTTTGCTATTTGGAAAACTTATTTTATTCCCCCTCCCCAGGTTTCTAGATTTCTAATAAAACTCTAGCCAAACCCACGTGTGTTTTTTCAGAGCATTTTACAAAGCACCCTTTCAATTGCCTTCTTCAGCTCGGACAAGGGAATATAAGAGGCCTTTACTATTCATATTTGCTAAGGAAAATAGAGCTGCCAGTGTTACTGAACAGAAAACACAATTACCACCAGAAGAAACCAAGGACTGTTATTTGATCATAAATGTTCTAAAGAGAGCAGTATGCTGGTTATTAGCTGAGCTGACTTTTTGGAGGAGCATTTGAGGACCTGATGCAGTGAATTAAGTGGAAATGTGCTAAAATGAAAAAGAAAAAACAAACCCAAAGGAGACGCAAATCAAGCAACTTCTAGTTGCCTGTTGGAAAAATATTTTCGTAGCACGAAGCTTTTGGCACCAAATAGGGACTCAATAAATGTTTGTTGAATGAATAAATGAATAGGTGAATGGTAGGAATATGTGCTACTGTGTTTGAAAAATGTGCCGCCCTGATGGCCCAGTTTCGAGATCTTGGAAAGATCAAACTGGCATTAAAATAGAGGGGCTGGGTTCAGTAATCTTAACGATTTCTCTTCTCAAACCCCACAGGAATCCAGTTAGAGTCTATGGCTGCCACTTCTGTAGGAAGTGCCCTCTCTGTGCCTCGGTTTTTTCTTCTGAACAGGAGGATTGGACCATTTTGAAAGCTCAGGTTTTGGGATTTGCCATTAGGTAGCGGAATGTGCCTGGAAATAGAGTGATCTGGGTTTACTTCCTTGCTCAGCCTCTCATGAGCTATTTGTGTGACCACGGGCAAGTTATTCACACTCTCTGTGCCTCAGTCTCCAAATCTGTATATTGGAGATGATAATACTACTTGGCAGTGTTGTTGGGAGAATTAGAAATAATACATGTAACATGTCTGGCATATAGGTGCTAAATAGCAGGCAATTATTATTATTAAGTAATTTATAATGGGTAAGTCGTAGATTGGTATAGAGCGAGGAGTACAAAATTTATATTATTCTAATGTATCTTGTGATTTGTCTAGTATTTCTGATTTTATTCACAATTGTCCAGTATTGGAGCAAGCCCCTGTGTGCTCCTTCAGCTCCCTACCTTCATTTAGAATTCTGAACTTTCTTTCTGACTATTCTCTCCTCCAAACACCCGTGAGACAAGTCACATTTCTCAAGCTACGAAATTGAATGACAGCTGCCTCTTATTGCACAGGTTTCTCATTCCAAAATGTTGTTTCAGATATTTTTAGCTACTAAGCACAAACTCTGGTCTGCTGTGTTTTGCCTTATACACTTTAGAGGTTTTTTTTTTCGTTCACATTTTAGATGTCTGCTCTTGGGTTTTGCATTAGCCTGCGGTTTCCTATCCATTTGCCCGGCCCTTTAATTGCTCCAGCAGCACTTGGTCTCGCTGCCTGCCAAGGCTGGCCCCCTTTTGCTAATATCCCTGGCTCTCCCCAAGGGCCGTCCTTAATCCAACGAGCTCTCGAATGTTTTGCAAAATTGAAACTCCTCTGTTTATCCTGCACCTCCCCTCCATGTCCGTGGCAGTTATCTCACCTGGGCTCCCATTTCCTGCTCTTATTCTTGGCTCTCTGCCAGTCATCACACATTCAGATGAAATCCCGCCTCGCCTCGCAGAAGGGAAAGGCTCTTTCCATTCATGGAAAGCTCATTTGCCACAAAGATGTTACGCCCGCAATGGCAAGGTGTTCTCGGGTTTCCTGACATGCCGGGGGGCAAGCTTGGAGGGCTCTGGTCCCCATCGTTATTTACGACGCAGGCAAGTCAGGTTAGAGAACAGTGTGGTCTTTGTGGCGAGCGGGAGAGAGCTTGGACTCTCCATTCTTACTGCCCCGGATTTTGGTCCGTGTATCATTTCTTAGCTTCTGGTTGTTTCTCTCAGAAATGAGAATCGGTTTGCGTTACTGTGAGGATCGTGACAGCAAACGGCTTAGTGCAGGGCATGGAAAATGGTATTTGCTCGTTAAGTGTTGTATTTTCTCTCTCTTGTTGTTTGCTAAGGCTTCCAGATCAGTCAGGGTCTCAGCAAGAAAGAGAATGGCTCTTCAAAGGGTTTAAGTGAAGAGAATGGAAGGAAGGGACTGTTCACAGAGGTGTGGGCAAGGGAGGAGAAATACCCGGGGACCAGCCACAGCCAGAAGCCATGAGCACCGCTGAGGGGCATGGCCAGGGTGAGCTCCTACCCAGCTGCAGCCGCGACAGGGCCAGGGCGGACTGGCACTTCAAGGGTGTTCTGGGGTCTTAGCGAACTGAGATCATTTCCTCCCCTCTTTCCCAGGACTTGAGATTTATAAAAAAAAAAAAAAAACAACTACAAATCCAAGTTGGTTTTTTATTGAAGTGGTTGGACAGGGGCTGTGGCTCCAGTAGAGGAACACGGCCGCTGCTGAAGTCGTAGCCATCAAAGGGGCGGTGGGGTCTAAATCTCCTCTTCTCGCTTCCTGCCGTGCCTTCTGTTGGTGGATCCCAACTGAAAGCCGGCGGGTGAGAGGGCCTGGGTGGTGGAGTCTGGGGGTGTTTAGCCTCCTGGCACAGAGAAAGGCAGAGAAAAGTGCAGAACGGACCTGGAGGAGTGGAGAATCATCTCGTCATTTGTCACCTGTTAGCCAGTCACTTTGTACAAGGCTCTGAGCCTCAGTTATCTATAAAGTAGGCATCAGACTAACTCGCTTGTGTGCTTCACAGGGCTGCAGCGGACATCCGACGGAAGCATCGCAATCATCCGCTTCGCGCTGTGAACCTCTTCATCTGCATCATCTCACTTAGTTCCCCGACAGCCAGGTAGAACATAAGGCTGAGAAGCTAGGAGACAAGGATGGGCACTTTGGAATCACAAGAAGTGGGTTGTCAGTTGAGGCTCGACCATGCTTTTTAACTGTGGGATCACGAACAAGTGACATAGCCTCTCTGTGCCTCAGCTATTGTCTTACTTTGGGTTCCTCCAAAGCAGATCCTGAGAGAAGCATTTGAGTGCAAGTAGTATATTTGGGAGCTGATCCCAGGGGACACAGGGAGGAAGTGGGTGGTGAATCAGGGAAGGGAGGAAAGCCAATTGGGGATGCATTAATGAGTGAGCAAGTAGGTCTCGCTTCACAGGGGCCTCTGAAAAACTGTGCAGGACGCATCCCTGGACTGTTCTCCTGCAGAGTGAGGGTACAAGGGTTTTTATCCACCAACTCTCATCTGTCACTGGCTGAGGGTTGTTCCTGGGGGCTTTCACTCCCTGGCCATTTCAGGCTGCCTGATGTGGCCAGAGGATGCCACAGGGCAGAGATGCACAGGAAGCCACAGAGATGCCCTCCAGGGTGGGCCAGGAGGAAATGGCCAGGGTGGGGGTGGGGGGCTGGTGGCATCTGCTTTGGTTTCCTAGTTTGTGTGATAGGGATGATGCCCTGCTCAGCGGGCAGTTGTGAAGATTGGCTGATTGCGATCGAATGATTAATGTTTCAATGATTCAATGTTGTCCAAGTGCCCAGTCCATAGTAGGTTTCCAATAAAAAAGAGGTATTCATAAGAAAGGTGGGTAAATATTATTCACGTATTGCAGATCGAGGCAAATGGGGCTCAAAGCAGTTAAGACATTTGCCCTAAATCACACAGACAGTTCTCAAGTGGCCGAGTCAGACCTGACTCCGGGCTTGTTCTCCTTGCTCTATGCCGTAGCTACCCTCTGTTAATGGACTATACATTTAAGTGCTTTTGCCTCGTAAAGTGTGAGGAGCTCCATAAATATAAAATGTTTGTAGTCCCAGACTTGCTAGCTCAAATCCAAGTTAAATTGACTCGGGTAGTTCTTCCCTCAGCCCTGATTCTCATAAGCTCAAATATATATTTTCTTAGTCCCCTGGGGTCTTCCATTCCGTGCCGCGACAATCCCCAACCCTTCATTAGTAATGCCTGGGTGTCGCCACCTAGTTCAAGGGGTGCCAGAAAGTCTCCAGACAAAATAAAATATGCCATAAAACACTAAGTGCATAAAACTCTAGACACCTTGTTCTCCGTGTAGTGTTTCCTTTTAAAAACAAATATTTTGAAATGCCCTCTTTACTATCCTGCTGATACACACATAAAACCAATAAAATGCATAACTCTCTTCTTAAAAATTGTGGAAAGATGTACATAACAAAAAATTTACCATTTTAACCAGTTTTAAGTGTACAGTTCTGTGTTATTTAGTATATTCACATCGTTCTGCGACCATCACCACCATCCATCTCCGGAACTTTTTTCATCTTCCCAAACTGCAACTTTGTCAAATAATTCCCCGTTACCCCCTCCCCCCGCCCCTGAAATCACCATCCTACCTTATGTCTCTATGAATTTGACTACTCTAGGTACCTCATAGGAGTGGAATCATACAGCATTTGTCCTTTTGTGACTGACTTATTTCACGTCACATAAATTCTTCAAAGTTTATCTATGTCAGAATCGCCTTCCTTTTCATGGCTGAATAGTATCCCATTACAGGTACAGACCACATTTTGTTTATCCATTCATCTGTCGATGGACACTTGCTTTGTTGCTTCTACCTTTTGGCTATTGCAAATAACGCTGCTATAAAGACGAACATACGCATATCTGTTCGAGTTCCTGCTTTCAACTCTTTTGGGCATATACCCAGCATTATATTTGCTGGATCATATGGTAACTCTATTTTTAATTTTTTTGTGGAACTGCCATACTGTTTTCCATAGCAGCTGCACTATTTTACACTCCAGCATAGCTGTTTTATAAGGGAGAAAAATAGAAAAGTAATTGGTGGTTAAGCAGTAGGTAGAGTTTCAGAATGCCAGTGCTAGAGCTGGTTTGCATGGCTGCAAAATGCAGCGGTTGAACCTCTGTCTCTCGTATGCCACAAAGGCAGAGCAATGCATGGGTGCCACGCCGCGATGCTGTCCCTTGAGTGCATTGCCACTAGGGATTTTCCAAAACACTGAACAGCTCTTGGTAAAATTCTAAATTAAACACAGTGCCATCTGCATTCGCTTTGTTACATTCCTAGAAACTTGAGTGGATATTAAAAATGTACAAAAGGTACCTCATATTTATACGTGAAACAAAATTATAATCAGAAAATTATGAACAGGTTTTTCATGTGTAAGAACTTCCAGCAGGACATTTGAGAGTTGCGTGGGATGAGGACACCTTTTTATCTTGCAGAACGGCCCCATGCCTCACTGGCTAACTTCTAGTGGTAACTTACCTCCCAATATTGGGACCAAAAATTGCCCCCTACCAATTCCCCAGTCATCCCTTAGGAAGTGAGATACAGCCCCCATTTAGAAATGCTGTGCCCGCCCAGTGTTTTAAATGCAGTAGATGAGTGATTTCTGGTTGCTTGACAGTAACAATGGGAATTGTTGGAGCAAAGACCATGTGCATTTTAAAATGTCCAGGGTGTCTAAGGTCTTGGTCACAAAAATCAGCACATGGCATTTCTTCCATTATATCTTATATCCCACAGGAGCTCAATTGTTCTCAAAGTCTGTTTTCTGCACCCAGCCCAAGATAAGAAGGATTGGGGACAAGAGTACGTGTGCTCTCAGTGGGAAGAAACAAAAAGAGGACAGATGTGTGAAACATTTTTGAGGCTGACTCTCCAAAACCTAAGTGATTAGATGTAGGGAATGAGGAAAAGACGAACATAAAAGGTGGCTTAGTATTTTTGAGATTGGGATAGGGTATCGGAGAATTGATATGCCACTAACATGGAGAGAGTGATAAGGTATTATATTAACAGTTGGTCCCAGAATCCCAGAGATGGGGAACTGTCTGTGAGCAGGTGCTCTACTGTAGAAGATGAGGCCCGAAAGGTGCTCTGGAAAGAGAGAGTGAAACCAAGAGCAAGGCATTTCGGAGAAGGACTGGGATTTAGGTTTCTGCTCTGCCATCCATAAGATGTGAGATTTGGGACACATTGCTTGCACGTGCCAGTTTCCTCATCTGTAAAATGGGGCTAATCCCAGCCCCAATCTACCTTCCAAGGCAGTTGTGCATCAGCACAGTATCTGAGACCAACCGTTCTGATCACCTCATGCCTGAAATGTTAACAACTACCCTGTGTATCAGTCAGAGAAACAGAACCAATGGAGTATATGTCTATACACATTAAGAGATTTATTTTAAGGAATTTGTTCAGACAATTGTGGGGGATGGCAAATTTAAATTTGTAGGGCAGACTGGTAGTCTGGAATCTCAGGCAACAGTTGATGTTGAATCTTGAGTCTGAAATTCACAGGGGAGGCTGGCTGGTTGGATGCGCAGGAAGGATTTCTGTGTTACAGTCTTGAGGCAGAATTCCTTCTTTGGGAAATCTCATTTTTCTGTTTAAGATCTGCAGCTGATTGGATGAGGCCCACCCACACTCTCAAGGGTCATCTCCTTTCTTAGAGTCAACTGATTGCAGATGTTCATCACATCTACAAAATACTTTCATAGCAACATCTAGTCCAGTATTTGACCAAACGACTGGGCACCATACCCTGGCCGAGTTGAAACATAAGATTTCACCCCCATCCCTTGGACACAGGAAAGGGGTCCAATCCAGATGAGGAACTGAGCTCTTGGGGTCTGCTGCACTTGTCACATAGCCCAGAACACACCCTGCCTTGCTGTGGGTCTCATATCCTTTCTTAGTAAACTGGCTGGCAGAGCACAGTCCTTCCAAAGCTCCGGAAAGAACTTTTCTCATTAAAGAGAGAACAAGAGGCATTCAGTGTCTCCCCAGGTGAGTGTGGTCCCAGTGACATCCCTAGTACCATGAAGCCCCCTAGGCATGGGTGGGCAAAGGAGGAGGGGCTGCAAAGAGGTGAGCTGCCTTGTTACCCGGCTTTCTTCGTTTCTCTGATGGTCATTGCCAGTTTCTTGCCTCACTAAACTCAAAGGCCTGCAGTGTTTGCCTGCCATTTCCCTGGAGGGCAGGCCCCCTTGGCCCTGGGCCTGCAGCCGAGCCTGTCCAAGCTGGGCTCCAGGTGGTTCATCTCCTCCCAGGGCTTTGGGTGCCCTGTTTGGGACCACTGGGGTTGGCTTTTCTCAGTCAGGCTGCAGGGAAGCTAAGGGGCCAGCAGAGATGATGGCTTTCCTGAAAGGTGTGCCCCAGGTAACCTGGGCCCCCCTGCCTCTCGGAGATTGCAGGTAAATTGCACCTCCCCGCTCTGCCACCCTTGCCCCCACAACCTCCACAATCCGTGACAGTAGGAAGCTGTCACCAAGATTTTTGCAGTTTTGAGGAAATAATCTCTTGTGGTTTGTATCTGTTTGCTATCTCTGTTTTACTGCTCGTCGCCTCTAGCAGGCGAAACACAGCACCCTCTCTGGTTGGCTTTTGCAAGAAATCCACACACCCCAAATGTCTTGTGAATTTCACTGGCCTTCCTCAAGACTGGGTGCTGGTAAGGGCGGTCGAAATTTACCTACATTACTTACATTTAATCCTCACGTCCGTCTGGTGATGTAGACATCATTAGTTCTACTTTTCTATGCATCTTGACCATGGCCGCACAGCTAATCAATGAGGGGGTTTTCAACCATCTACTTTGTACGGGGTCTCTCTTAGGAAGCCAGGACACGGGAGCACTGTGTCCACCCATAAGGTAATGGAACTTAACCGAGCCACTGGAAGTAGTGGTACTTGTCATTCATTTCTTAATTGGTTGCTTACTCGTTTATCCTCCCAAGAGCACATGAATGCCTCCCCGCGCAGAGCTTGCTCCAAGGAGTGTGCAGTCTCAGGAAAGAGCCAGCCGTGCTCACCAAAGAGAGGCGAAGCGGTCACATGCACATGCACGTGTGTGCAGTCAGGAATGTGGGCGCTGGGGCAGGGAGGTGTGAGAAGATGCTGTTCGTGGGCTTGGTATGCGCCCGCCCTTCCCCAGAGCTCCCGAAGTAGGAACACCAGTGTCACGAATGCCTTACTCTTAAATTCCACCCCAGCTGCGCGCAGTCGCCATGAGCCCCGCCCAGGCTGGTGGGGCAGGGGTGGGGTGGGGTGAGCTAGCTGGAGGGGTGTGGCCTCTTTCCAGACCTGCCTCGGCTGCCTGGGAGTCGGCAGACGTGTGCCAACGCCTCTGGAAAAGCGGGATACAAATGTAAAGAGCTGTCGCCGTCCTGCCTTTGGTTTTCCTCTGCCTGGGTCACGTTCCCTTTTCCTTCTTGTCTAAGGGAATCTGCTCCCCATGCCCTGGGCAAGGGCTGCTCTCGGGGCTGCGGTAGCCACATTGTCATTCTCACCCCTTCCCACAGTCCTGGGTGTTATTATGGACTGTGCCGACAGAGTGTGTCTTGGATCTCAGTGTGATTATAAACTCCTCGTTCAGCTGCCTGAGGCCTGAGATGTCTGAGGCTCCCCTCCTCCCTGTCCCCGCATTCCTCCTGTGAGTACGCTGTCCTGGGTGCCTACAGCAGATGCATCTGTGCTCGCCCAGTGGGGCCCGGAGAGAACAGGGCTCCAGACCGGGTTGCGAGCAGGCCCTGCGCGTTCGTGCCTCTGCTGGACCCCACACCTAGACACCACCTCCGCCTTTCCATGGCCTGACTCCTGTCTGCCTCGTTCTGCTAAATCTTGCTCTCCTTTGAACTCCAGACCCCTTAATTCCATTCCCCCTGTGGCATTTATAATAACAGCAGTAACTAACCTGTCCAGCCAGCATTCCTTACCAAGGACTTCCTTGTAAGGGATCTTTTCCTATTCTTACTGAAAGGATTTGGTGAATGGCTGCCATGCATACGTTTCATATTTAATACGAATGGATTTTTTACACGTGTATCACTCTTAATCGTCACAGCAACACCACAAGGTGTGTGTTAGTGTGCCCATTATACAGAGGAAGAAACTGAAGTGCAGAGGAACTAAATCCCTTGTTCAATTTTATCCAGCTGGGAGTTGAACCCAGGTGTGTCTGACTTCAAAGCTTTCTTAACCGTCAGAGCAGGGAGCTCTACTAAGCTCCAGTTACAGATGGGGAAACCAAGGCTGGGGGAGGAGAAGTAACTAGCCCAAGACGGCAGATGCAGGCCCCTGGTCCAGGTGTTCTGAGTATGAACCGCAGACTCCTCCCTCTACACTGCTCTTAATCCGCTGTATAGTCGTGATGTTCGTGACTAATCTCTGCTCGATGCAAACAACGTGAGGGTGAGATCAGCGTCGAATTCACCTGAATGGATCCCCAAGTTGCCAAAGTACCTGTGAAGGATAAAGAAGGAGGACGCAGGAGACTCTGAGACCACCATGCCACCTGACACCTGCGGAGTGGGGCAGGAAGGGAGGAGGCCCAGGGAGGAGAAACACCGCCCGCAGTGCGACTCTGGGAGAGCCCCCCAGGCCCAGGGGCAGCCCCCAAGCAAAGGCCCCTTTCAGGAGGCCTGCGCTGGACAGAAATGGCCTGGCTCTAGTCCTCCACTGGTCTCAGTCATGGCTGGGAGAACTCAGAGGCAGTATGGCCTCAGGGCAAAGTTCGCGGTGACTCCAAAGGTACCACAGCTGGTGGCTGTCAAGCGTGCCCTCCATCAATGCTGTCCTGCGCCGAGGAGCGCCCCTGTGGGAATGCCACACAGAGGAAGCCAGTGCTTTGGACCCGGAAAGAGCTGACTTATCGGCTATGTGACCACAGGTAAGTCAATTAATTTTTTGGTTTCTTTGCTTACCTTTGGCCGACAAATGGATTAAATGAGTAATGTACGTAAGATGCCTGTCATGGTACCGCCGCTCAAAAATTGTGAGTTACCTTCCCTCTGGGAGGCAGTCTGCTGGAGGGGTTAGCAGGACAGATTCTGGAGAGAGATGGCTTAGGTTCAAATCCTGTTTCTGCTGCTTGGCAGCTGTGTTCTCCTGGACAAGGTACCTAACCCCTCTAGGACTCAGATTTCTCCTACGAAAAATGGTGATAATAATATTTTTAACCTCATGGGGGTTTTGTGAAAACTAAATGAGATAATCCATGTACAGGAGTCAGAATGTGATAGTTATTATTAATTACCTGTCTTCTCGAGCCAGGCTTGTCTCAGAGGGCCATGCCTGGCCATGGCCTGCAGAGGGCAGCATCCCCACAGTAATCTGACTCGACTCTGGGCTCAACGTAACTTGGGCCTTTCACGTTTCGGGCGGAGAAAAACCAAGGTGTACAAAGCACAGCAGAATGGCCAAATGACAGAAGGTGCCAGAAGAGATGTGGATGGCATGGGAGTGCAGGCAGTATTTTTTAAAATAATATTTATTGGTGAGTGGCTGCAATGAAACAAAATGGAGAAAAATACTAAGATTTTAAATAAAAATGTCTTGCACGACTGAAGGTGAGCACGCAAAACAAACGCTTCTTGTGGAAAAGGATACATCAGCTCTCTGGGCATGTCTTGGGGGCCCCCGGAGTCTGGTGACCTGGGTGCCAGTATGTTTGTACGATTCATGTTAGAGATCAAGACAGTCTTTGAAAACACTTGGAATGCAACTTAAAGATCAACAATCCAGGGTTGAGTAAGTTGAGAGGGGGGCAGCTTTGCACTTACAGGACATGTGGTGTCTGATGCCAGCTCAATCCCTAACTAGCTGGGTGCCTTTAAGCCATGCAGGTCATCTCCCTGCAGGACGTCGACAACCTTTCAGGCAGTCAGAGCAAAGGTGCGGGCTGAGGATTACCATGATTCCACATTCCACGCCACATCCTCCAAAAGTCTTTTTTCATTTGTCCCATGTTATCCTGTAGGACATTCTTCTAGTTTCTATAGCATCTTGGGTAAAGGGGGCATTTTCTTATACCCTTAGTGTGTCTGTCACTTCTTTTGCTCCTGGTGACTAATTGTAATATCTACTATCTGGCCTCTTGGGTGTCTTTTGGGATCATTGTTAACCATCGTTAAGCACCGAAATTCCTACTGCTATTTGTCATAGAGGCTGCTTCATGTACAAAAATAAGGTTTTTGTACATTTTGTACGTTAGGTTTTCAACCTAAATGTCTAAATTCCTGCCTCATTCTGCACATATCATTCTGAAACTTGCCCTTCTCTTAACTCTGTACCTTAGAGAATTTCCCATGCCACATGTAAAAATTGACCTTGTTCTATATAATGGCGTAATGGCAATCCATTGCGTGGACATGCCAAAATTAAAGAGGTCTGGCATCGATGGCCATTTAGACTCTTTTTCAGTCTCCCCCTTTAAAAAGCACTGCTGCAAGGGTGTCCTGTTGTCCATGTCTGCAAGTCTTTCACTGCAATGGATGCCTAAAAGTGGGGTTGCCAGGCTACAGAAGTGAGTGTGTAGAATTTTGATAGATACAACCGAGTTTCCCCAATGTCTTTGCCTACTCACATTCCTGTTTCTTTCTAACACATTCTTGATTATAGTCCTCAGAGGATGGGTAGGGTTCTATGTCAGGAACTAATAGACTTCCAAGCATATAGCCTCGTGGTCAAGAGCCAGATATTGCATTCAAATCCTAACTCTATCCATTACAACTTATGTAACCTTGGGCAAGTCGCTTAACCTCCTGTGACGCAGTTTTCTCAAGTGTAAAATGGAAATATGAATGTATTTAATTCATAGGTGGTTGTGATAATTAAAGAACTTAATGTATGTGAAGCACCTGGAACAGGTGCTTGGGAGGCAGCAAGCACTAACCCATTGTTTTGGTCATTGTTATCCCAGCTTCTCTGATCTGCAACACCCTGGGGTGTTTGGTGGTGACCTAAATGTGTGAGAAGTTGCAAGGTACATGGGGTGCATGAAACCAGAGAGTAAGTTTTACTAGTAGATTTTGTTGAACATAAGTAGTTTAATTGATAAATACCTAAAAACATTTCTATGTGGAAGCAAATAGATGTCTTATGGAGAAGAATGCAAAATTGGCATGAATTTGAAAACATGGAACTTCATAAATCAAATACCCATTGAGGGCTGCCATGGATGAGATACTTCAAATTTGGCCCTCGCCCCTAGGAGTGTGTGCTCATTTTGGATTATTCTGGTGAGAAAAGGTTGACTAATTAGAATAATTCATGGTAGTTTGCCTTCTGAACACTGAGGATCTTCATGGATCTAGATTTGCTTTCTATGGTTTCCTTGCACTAATCATTTTTTCTTACCAATGAAATGCAAATTATTCTCACAGACAGCCAATATCGATGTTTTAGCCAATCAATGAATGAACAGATGTTTTGCTTAATTTCTAATTAGTGCTCTGTAAGTGGCTGGAGTTTAAAATCGTCAACCAGGTAAAGAGAGTCACCCTTGATTTCCTATTTTACTGAGCCATTAGGAGAGATGTGGCCACTGGGAAAATCTCAAATTTTCAGAATCTTCAGACATCACTGAAACTTGTACTTTATTCATAGTGTCCTTCACTCTTTGCTCTTCTTTCACTCTGTCTTCCTGCTGTGTCTTTGTTTTTTTCACGTTTGTCACACTGCAATCAGTTAAGCATCTAGTTTGTCTTCCCCCCACCCCCCAGCTTATCAAGGTGAAATGAAGAAGGCGGGTGGTGCAATGGCTGGGAGCAGAGAGACAGAGCACACACCTGTTGAGCATGTTCCACACCTGTACTGCCCAAATAAATGCACGATCTTGGGCAAGTTGGCTAATCTCTTGAAGCCTCATTTGCCTTGCCTGGAAAATGGCTCATTTCTGCATCAGGTAGGAATCCTTCTGTTGCAAATACTAGAACACTTATCCCAGACAGAATTTACTGCTTCACATGAGTGGAAAGGCTGTGGGTTCCCATTTTAGGCATATTTCTATTCAGGACTCTAAAGTCATCCAAGGATGCAATTTCTTCCTCTCCGTTTTGATTCTTCAGTTTTTTTTTTCTTTTTTTCCCCTGTCACCCATTGTTTCTCCTTAAACTTTATTTTTCCCTAAGACATATTTATAGACCAAAAATAAAATCATGTTAATTTCTATGCTTGGTATATTCAATTTAGGCAACTACCAAAATTCCTAACCATTATGTAAAAGATTGGGCCTGTTTCTCCTTTTCATCCTTTAGGCTTCAACATAAAAGATTTCTTCAGTTTTGACTCCAGCCTCAGACTTCAAATGGTAGAAAGATGGTTGCAGTTGCTCTATTCCTGACCCTGCTCAGGATTGAACCCCTAGGGAAAGCCAGCCTGATTCTGTCCCAGCATTCCCAGCAAAAGCCTCACTGTGTCTCCCCGAAGCTGATTGGCTCTTGTGCCTATCCCTGAACCAATCACTATGGCTAGGGGAATGGGAGGTGTTGATTGGCTTAGGGTGGCTCACATGACTCATCCCTGTACTGGGAGAGACGCCCACTCACTGGAGGTGCTTCCACTGAGGGTGGGAGAAGACCATCCCCAAGCCCAAATTGTCAGATGACGTTGGAAGGCAAAAGGCAAATGTTTGCTCTCATATCCCCTCTCTGACAGATTCGTATTGTGGATAATGAGGTGAAACAATGAACTGTACACCACCTAGCAAAAGTGACTCCTAATGGGCAATTAATGTCAGTTTTCTGACAATATCTCCTCTCTCAAAATACTTTGGCTGTTGCTGCTTTCTCGTTATGCTCTATTGTTTTGAGAGTTTGTCCACGTTGCAGCAATTCCCCAATTGATATTTTTATCTTCAGCCCTAACCTCTCTCCATAGTGTTAGTCCCTTGCCTCCAACTGACTTTTGATCATTTTCTCTTAGTTCCCTCACTGTCATCTACAGACCAAAACATCAAAAACCCAGCTCATCATCTTGCTCCTTGAATCAGATCCCCATTCCTCAATCCCTTACTTCTGCTCCTGGGTCCCATAGATCCCATCAAGGACTAAAATTGTTTCCATTCAATATTCATTTCCATTCTCACTTGATGCCTGGGTTATTAAAATGACCTTTCCCGCTGCCATTGGCCTCACCTGTCTTGTGAATCCTGCATCACTGAGGATGGGGATCTGGAATCCCACTGCCCGGGGGCAGCATATCTTGGTTATATGTCTTATAAGCTGCATGAACTTGAGTAAATAACCTTCCTAAGCCTCAGTTTCCTCATCTGTAAATGTAAACTCTGTTTTTTTTCCTAACGTCTGTTTTCAATTTAAAGCAAATGTCCCTTTGATAAAGGACCCAACCTTTAGAGCAGGGTGTGAGCAGTCAGGTTTGTAAGTATGATCTGCTGGGCTGACTGCTCTGTACTGTCTTTCCTGTCCCATTTGACTCTAGTTTATGATTCACTTCACTCTTTTTCTCCCCTTCGGCAGCAGATATTTTTGATTTAGAGAGTGTTGGCCAACTCTGTAGAAATGCTACTTTCACACCTGTGGAATATCATGTTGCCTGACATTCACTTCTGTAGCACTTCTAATCCTCTCCGGCTCTGGGATATGTAATTATATACGCCCCTTCTCAGCTCTGGCTGCTGTTGTCCCACTGCTGGATTGCTTGTCTGTTTCCTCCTTACCTTCCAATGACCCCCGAAGGGGTTTTACCTGGGAGGTGGATTTCTCAATGCTGAGGCAAATGCACTAGGTGTAATCACAGGCCCATCTATAGGAGCCAGTGGGTGTTTGGTGAGTTACCTTTGGGGCTGGACTTCACTGTGGCTAAGCAGCCCCACCTGGGGTGATGCAATGGCTGGGAGCAGGAAAGGAACACACCTGTTCTACACCTGCACTGTCCAATATGCTGGCCACCAACCACAGCCACATGTGGCGATTTAAGTTAAAATTAATTAAGATTAAAAATTCCATTCCTTAGATGTATTAACCACAGTCCAAGTGCTCAATAGCTACTGTGGCTAGTGGCTTCTATTTTGCACAGCACGATTCCATCACCCCAGAAAATTCTATTGAGCAGCGCTGTTCTGAAGTGGGGAAACAGTAGCAGGCATGCTGGGACTTCAGCCAAGGCTGCCATAGGAAAAGTAGAGCCCTGTCCCCTTGGCCAACATGATGTGAGTTGAGGAACCTGGCTTGGTTTAGGAGGTAGGCACCGGGCATGGCAGTGCATAGCATCCAAGGAGTGTACAAATCAAGGAAAGCATCCTTAACACTGTGCAGGGAGGGTGGGCTAACCTTTTTAGCTAAACATAATCTTGAGACACTCAAGGCAGATGGCGGCTCCCAGTAGAGAAGCCCTGTACTGGGCACTTGACATAGATTATTTCATTCAGTCTTAAAGGGAGATAATATTACCTTGACTTTATAGATAAGGAAGCTAAGCCTCAGAGGAGTGAGTACAGCTGTAAGCTCCGTACGAAGCAGTTAAGTTGGGTATGAAGGACTTGAGTTCTGGGGGAGCAGCAGTCTGAGCTCATGGCAGGAAGTCAGCTTGGATCAGGCAGGATGGCTCAGATTGGGGTTCAGGTCAACTCTCCAACTCTCAGAGTACCAAAGTGTAAGACAGAGAAGAGCAGGCAAGGGCAAGGTGGGGACAGGACAGTCCGACCTTTGGGGGTGAGGCAGGTGCCTCAGGGTGCATACAGGTGCCATAGGTGATGAGTTCTGTAGATCCAAGCATGTGACTGGTAGGATGGAAGGTAGGACTGTGCAGTTGTGGTTATGACCATGGACTCTGGGGTCATGCAGCCCTTCTCTAAATTCCAGTTTTGCCATTTATTACTTTGCAACAGCTGAGGTAACCTTTCTAAGCTTCAGTTTCCTCATCTGTAAAATGAATATGATAAAATGGCAATTATTACCATCATCTTTGTAGACTTAGCTATGTATACCGTACTTAGCATAAGTAGGTCTTCAATAAAAATGGAATGAAATAGAATCCAGTTGTGAGGACTAGAGAATGTAGGGGCTGAAACCAAGCTCTGCCTGGTTGAAAAGAGAGAGACTTACTCAGGCCTATTAGGGCAATGATCATAGTAAGTTACAAGATAATTTACTTTGGGCTCACCAAAATCATTAGCTTTGTTTTGCTACTGGAAACCTCAGAGGTGTGTCTATTCACTGTAAAAATGACCATTTGATATCACCATTTTGTGACCATTGGCTTTATCAATATTAGGAATTAATATTAATATTTATTAGGGATGAATTACTTGGCTCAATCTAGAAACTGCCAAATTATTGTTGTCCTTTTGGTGGGGATGACATATTATATCTGTACATGCAGAGTAGTTTAAAACCATTTAGTTGAATCCAGTTAAATAATTAGTTATTTTGAAAATATTTAGTTTCCAAATATTCAAGCAAAATTTCAAATTAGCTTACCTGTGTAGTCCTAAAAATTGGCACAAAGACATTCTTCAGGGCTGGCCAGACTCATATTCTGTCTGCCTGCTGACACTTGTGGGCTTTTGGTAGAGATACAGTTTTATCTTGTGTGTTTATCTCAGAGTTAAATTCAATCAAGGTCAGAGATATTGTGATCAAGGTCACCACCCCTACAGTGTTGTTAACAAATATCATTGGATGTCTAGTATGTATGTCAATCCTCACTGCCCAGGGCCACCTGGCCATCATATAGGCATAATTCTAAGCCAGTCCTCAAGCTAAACACAGACTGCTTCCAGCAAACTCATTTCAGAGAGTTTAGTTATTAAATCACACAGACTGATGACCTCTTGGAGCATTTGACTTCTCAAGAGGTCAGGTTTCTTGCAACTCCCTCAGTCAGGTTCTCCAGGTAGAGAGCTAAGGGAAGAATATATAAATCCTCCTTCTGCTGTCTGGGGTGTGTGTGTGTGTGTGTGTGTGTGTGCGCGTGCGCGCGCACGTGCATGTGTATTAGTGATGGAGAGATATAGCTGTCACAGGACTCAGGTTGGGTGTCTACTTGATTACTGTCATGTAGTCCTGTTATCCTGTGTGACTGTGTAGATAACCTTTCATGAGGAAGCCCAGGTGTTTAAAAATCATACCCACTGGTAGGGTGACCCAAAGAAGCAGTGCCCCGGTTCTGACCCCTGATCCCCCATCTGAGAATTTGAGTCCTGTTCTGAGACGGGGTATCAAGTGTTGACCACTGGTCTTTGTTGTTAGTCACCAGGTCATACCTCACCTGGGCGTGCCCTGCTCTGCCTGTAGGAGATGTACCTGTGGGTCTCTGAATCTCAATGTTCCTTTTTCCTTCTCCCCAGTTCACTCACCATGAGCTCCTGTTCATCAGGCACTATTCGGCTTTGGCCCCTTGACAAGGCTTTCTGGTGCCCTCTTTTGTCTGGTTCTGCTCTCCTTCCTGGTCCCAGGGAATAACTTTGCTTCCCAGCCACTTTGCACCAAGGTGGGCCACAGACTCGTTCTAACCAATGAAATGCGAATGGCACTGATATGTGACACTTCCAGGCCAAGACATTTCAGAGCCAGTGTACCCTGTCTACATTCTCTCTTCTCCCTCAGCACATAGTCAGTGTTCAGTAGATGACAACTGTTAGGATTACGATTAAGTGGAGAAACATCGTGAGGAGACTCCTTGCTGATGAGATGGCTTGAGAAAAGGGGTGGCAGCAAAACAGTCGTTTGTTGCCTATTTAGAGAGAGGGATCGAATTAGATAGAGTAGGGCAGTGAACAAAGTAGAAGGGAATGGGGTTGGGAGGGTCATGAACCTGGGGTGGGTGACCGCCTCTTCCCCCGTTAGCTGTATGCACTTGGCAAGTTATTCAGCCTCCCCAAGGATCAGGTGCCGCCTCTGTGATGTGAGGGGAAAATATGATACTTCTACAGGAGTATCGTGAATCCTGGTATGCCAAAATTGCTTTATAAACCAAATGATGCTGAAACAAACTAAACAACCCCTCTCTATTACAATATTTTATAACATTGTAGAAGGATGAGTATGAGCTTTGTCCTGAATTAGCGTATTCCATCCATCCATCCATCCATCCACCCATCCATGTTAACTGAGTGCACACAACGTATGAAGCACTGTTGGCAATGGTGAGTCAGAGAGAAAGAGACAGTGCGAAAGATAAAGCAGGCACGTGTGTGCGCTGGGTTGATCTGTTAGGTTAAATTGTTCCAATTTTCCTGGGACTGAGGAATTTCCTGGGACATGGGATGTTCATGCTAAAACCAGGAGAGTCCTAGGGAAATAGGGACCAATTGGTTAGTCCTGTGTGTGTGTGTGTGTACAAGTGTGTGAATAGAGTGGTACTTTGAGAAATTCTGGCATTGAGATACAGGATGATTAGCCATGGGGAGAGACTGAAGGCAGTTCCTTAGGAGAATATTGCAGTAGTTTAGGTATGAGGTGATGAAGGGGAGGTGGGCTGGGTAGAAATAGAAAAGAGATTGGTAGCCATCAGTGGTGTTTTAAAGCAACACCTGGCAGGATCTCCAAATACTTCAGATGCATCCCAGACCATTGCTTGTGTTTGCTCATTGCATCAAAGTGAGTCACTTATTAGCCACCAAAAGGTGTTAAAGTGATGCGTGGCCCCAGTAGCTCCTAAAGACTTGTTAAATAGTTTGAAAATCAAGTTCCAATTTTCTCTGTCCCTTAAGGGATCATCTCCTTCAAGGGCTTTGGGGAAAGAAGGTGGTGTGGAAATGGGGGATAGGTTGTCTGTCATCAGCCCTGGAGTGGTGACTTGCCCGCTGTGTTCCTCTGCAGATCCCAGTCGTGCTCGTCCCTGCTGAAGCAACAGGACACAGAGCCCTTGCAAGGCTGCCGCTCCGTCATCACTGATGGCAGCAGAGGTGGAACGGGCAGGCCGCATGTCCTGTCCCTGTCCTCTCCTTTATTCTGCAAACCCCGACCATTCCAGGCTCTATCTGAGCATCATACTTTAGTGCAAGGATTAAGGATAACTAAGGGGGAGGCATTCGAAATTGTGTGCTAATTATTAATATTCCCATCCTGGGGAAAAGCTCCTAGGGAGTTAAAACTCTTCACATGCTGTTGGTCTCTTGTGGGTATCCCCATGTTGTAACATTAGCTCTTTGTTTCAGGTCAAGGCCTCTCCGAGTATGATTTTCTGTTGCATTCTCTGTGTCCAACTTTCAGAAAACCTCTCCTAGCCACAGGAACAGTCCCTCCTCTCCAAGGGAGTCATGCCCTAAGTCTGAGTTATTGAGGCAAATCGCCCTGGAGTGTTTCTGCAGCAGTGAGTCCATGAGTGCCCTCAGGCATTGTGTTTTCAGTACAGTCTGGGGAAGAGTGGGGTGTGGTGGGGCTGGCTGAGTCTCATTACTCTAAACCCAGTGGTGAAGGCCATGTGGTCCTGGAAGCCCAGGTGAGGTACTGTTGGAAGTCTGCATGCCAATGTGAACCATGGCCTGGATGCTTTCATTCTTCTGATTGTCCCGCTGGTAACTGTTGGAACCCTCTCACCCCAACACCACATACACACCCAACAGACATACACGCACACACACACCCCCTCTCCCTAGGACCAGTGTGAATTCCCAATAACAGAATAGTCAAAACCGACATGGTAGTAGAGTATCTCTCTCATAATAAAGGTCCCGTCTGCCTCCTTTGACTTGCTTTCAAATCATGCCCCCCCACCCCCAGCCTACTGGGAATAAGAAATATGTCTATTCCTGAGCTTCACAAAGACCCAGGGGAGCTTTGGAATTACCATCAACAAGAGCCCATTTATTAATATATTCTTAGGGGCCATTGTCCTCTCTCTTTTCTCCCTCTCTTTTTCTGGAAAAGGAAATTGGGTTTGTTTCTCCAGCTACATAATTGTGTCCACTCACCCTTACTATCCCCCTGCAGATCTGACTGTGAAGACTCACAGTCCTGGTCTTATTAGACACTGGCTTAGGTGTTTTGGGTTCATGTCCAACCATTATTAATTTGACTTAATTTCTCCAAGCCTATTAAAGTGGTCACTGATGTAGCTTTAAGTTTACCCGTAAACTAGTTCATTGAAATCTCAATAACAACAACAAGAACAACAACACTGATGCTCAGAGAAATTGGGCCTTAGGGTCTCTCAGCTATTAAATAATTATTTAATTGCAAATAGCTGATCAGATACTTTTATAACTATCCTAAGAAGCATCCTATGTTTAAACAAGAGCAAGGAGCTCCCTATTCTTCATGGGGAAAATGGTACCTATTTTGCAAACAAGCTTAGGGAAGATTTAAAAATGGGAAAAGTGTTATATTGGAATTTGGTTTTTATTTGCTGCTCCATGAGACCCCTCCCCCCACTGTTTACATTGTAAGTCAGAGTTCAGCTGGCTGATCTGTGAGCTATTGAAGTTTTGGCTGAGAAAGGAAATTTGATCTCTGTCTAAGTGGCTAAGGCTGAGTGCTGCTACTGTAAATTCAGCAAGGGGTTCATTAATGCTGTGAGCTTCCTGGAGCGCCTTGGATGGGTGACCTCTGAAATAAAAGCATAACCAGGAAAAGATAAGGCTTCATGCATGATCTGCAAGACTGTTTCTGGTGATCTTCAAGATATCTTAAGTCAAGAGTACTTAGGGCCAGAAAGCCAGGAATTGGATGGGGAGGGGAAGACCACCCAAAGTTTCAATGACACCATGCAATTGATTCTTGGCTTTTTGAAATTCTTTGTAAAATCTCTCTCTCTCTCTGCAATATTTTCTTTGCTGAGAAAAACAGGCTGCTGTTTTTTAAATTGTGATGATGCAATCAACAAAGCTGATGAACTGATGGGATGACAGGGCTGGAAAATACCAGTGCGAATCCTGCTGGGAGCCCCAGTTGTTGGGGTTCATACAGTTTTCTAAGATTCCACCCAGGACATGGGTTATGGGGTTGGGGCTGTAGGGGGACAATGGCTCTGCTGGACTAGCCTGGGAACTTCCTCTTATGACACCAAAACTACCCTGACCACAGGGCATGCCCTTTTTATTGCAAATTGATACTCCAGGTTTGGATTTCAAATTGTCTATAGTCATGCACCCCTTAATGGGGATACATTCTGAGAAATGTGTCATTAGGTGATTTTGTTGTGTGAACATCATAGAATGTACTTACACAAACCTAGATGGGATAGCCTACTACGCTCCTAGGCTGGATGGTATAGCCTATTGCTCCCAGGCTACAAACCTGTATAGCCTGTTAAGTAGGCAATTGTAACACAATGTTGAGTCTAAACATATCTAAATGTAGAAAAGGTATGGTAAAAATATGGTATAAAAGATAAAGATGATACACCTGTATGGAGCACTTACCATGAATGGAGCTTGCAGGACTGGAAGTTGCTCTTGGTGAGTCAGGGAGTGAGTGGTGAGTGAATGTGAAGGCCTAGGACATTGCCGTACACTACTGTAGACTTGATAAACTCTGTACACTTAGGCTATACTACATTTATAAAAAAATTTTTCTTTTTTCAATAATAAACAACTTACTGTAACTTTTTTACTTTATAAACTTTAAAAAAGAAATTTTTTTTTTTGAGATGGAGACTTACTGTGTTGCCCGGGCTAGAGTGCCGTGGCATCAGCCTAGCTCACAGCAACCTCAAACTCCTGGGCTCAAGCAATCCTTCTGCCTCAGCCTCCCGAGTAGCTGGAACTACAGGCATGTGCCACCATGCCCGGATAATTTTTTCTACATATTTTTAGTTGTCCAGCTAATTTCTTTCTATTTTTAGTAGAGATGGGGTCTTGCTCTTGCTCGGGCTGGTCTCGAACTCCTGAGCTCAAATGATCCACCCGCCTCGGCTCCCAGAGTGCTAGGATTATAGGCGTGAGCTACTGTGCCTGGCCGTACTTTATAAACTTTTAAATTTTTAAAAACTTTTTCTAATAACACTTAGCTTAAAATGCAAACACATTGTACAACTGCACAAAACTATTTTATTTCTTTATATCCTTATTCTATAAGCTTTTTTCTATTTTAAATTGAAAGTATATTTTTTTACTTTTAAAATTTTTTTGTTAAAAACAAAAACACAAACACACATTAGCCTAGGGCTACATAGGATCAGGATCATCAAAACATCACTAGGTGATAGAAATTTTTCAGTTCCATTGTAATCTTAGGGGACCACTGTCATACATGTGGCTCATTATTAAATGAAATGTCATTATGTGTAGTATTGTGAGAGTGGGCTTGTTATTTTCTTAGTTATTCTCCTGCTGCTATAACAATACCACAGACTGGGTAATTTATAAAGAAAAGAGATTTATTTGGCTCATGATTCTGGAGCTTGGGAAATCCAAAATCGAGGGGTCATTTCTGGTCGGGGCCTTCTTGCTGTGTCAAAACATGGTGGAAGGCATTACATGGTGAGATAGTACATGTGCGTGCAAGAAAAATGGGGGTCTAACTTTATTCTTTTACCAGGAACTCATTCCTATGGTAACTGCCCTACTCCCATAACTGCGTTAATCCCACCCATGAGGGCAGAGCCTCATGACCTAATCACCCCTTAAAGGTCCCACCTGTCAATACTGTTAACAACAGCAATTAAATTCCAGCATAGCTTTGAAGGGACATTCAAACCATAGCATGACACACCTGGCCCCACAAAACTCATGTCCTTCTCACATACAAAATACATTCATGCCATCCCAATAGTCCTCAGAGTCTTAATTCATCCTAGCAACAACTCAAGAGTACAAAGTCCAGAGTCTCATCTACATCAGACATGGGTGAAACTTGTCTAGAGGCTAATTCCCTCCAGTTGAGAGCCTGTGAAATGAAAACAAATTATCTAGTTCTAAAATACAATGGTAGGACAGGCATAGGATAGACATTCCCATTCTAAAAGGGAGAAATAGGCAAGAAAAGAGGGGTAACGGTCCCAAATACATCCAAAACCCAACAGTGAAAACATCTGGAGAATGTTGGAGAATAATCCCCTTTGTACCCATGTTCCACATCCTGGCACACCGGGGCGAGGGTTTGGCC
The DNA here is from genome assembly GCA_004363605.1 of Indri indri. Classification (NCBI taxonomy): domain Eukaryota; kingdom Metazoa; phylum Chordata; class Mammalia; order Primates; family Indriidae; genus Indri; species Indri indri. The sequence goes on along the minus strand of RJWJ010007963.1, from coordinate 13,225 downwards.
CCCAAGGCCTCAGGCAGCCCTGCCCCCAGGGCTTTGCTGGGCTCAGCCCACTCTTTGGCTCTCTTGGGTTGGAGTCTCATGTCTGCAGCTGTCCCAGGCAGTCATTGCACATTGGTAGCTCTACAGTTCTGGGGTCTCTGAGGTGGTTTTGCTCCCACAGCTCCATTAGGTGTTGCTTTAGTGAGGACTCTCTGTGGTGACTTCAATTCCACATTTCCACTCTGCATTGCCCTAGTAGGTACTCCCTGCAGTGGCTCTGCCCCTTTGTCAAGTCTCTGTCTGGGGCCCCAGGCTATCTATGACATCCTTTGAAATCTAGGTGGAGGCCACCATGGCCTCATGGCTCATGTACTCTGCACATCTACACAATTAGCATCACAGGGATGCCATTCAGGTTTATTGCTTAAGCTTTCAGCAGCTGTGGCACAAGCTACACCCAAGCCTGCTTTAGCCATGGCTGGCGTGGCTGAGTGATGTTGTGCTGGAATGTGGGGAGCAGAATCTCAAGGTGGCCCTGGGCAGTGAACCTGTGGAGGGTGCCCTAGGCTTATTCTCTCAAACCATTCTGCCCTCCTAGAGCTCTGGGCTTGTCATGGGAGCAGCAGCCTCAAAAATCTTTGAAACGCCTTTGGGGTCTTTCTCCCATTGTCTTGATGAATAGCATCTGGCTCCCTTCTAGCCGTCTTAATCTCTTTAGCAAACAGTCTCTTAGTTACACTTAGTATCCTCTCCCGAACTTGCTTTTTCACTCTTTGCATGGCTAGGCTATGAATTTACCAAATCTTTTTGTTTTGCCTCTATTTTAATTATAAATTTCATTTTAAAGTCATTCTCTCTTTTCACAGTTTCACTGTATGTGGTTAAAAGTAGCCATGCGGCAGCCTGAATGCTTTGTTGCGTAGGTATTTCTGTCATCAGATAGTCTAGTTCATCACTCTTAAGTTCTGCATTTTGTAAAGTCCTCGGTCATAGACACAATTCCACCATGTTCTTTACAACTGTGTAACAAGGATGGTCTTTACTCTGGTTTCCAATACCTTGTTCCTCAGTTTCACCTGAGACCTCATCAGAATGGCCTTAACTATTCATATTTATAACAACATTTTGGTTATGACAACTTAAATAAGAAGTTCCAGAATTTCTCTAGTCTTCTTGTCTTCTTCTGAGCCTTCCCCAGAATTGCCCTTAACACTCCATTCATGGCAATCTAGACTTTTTCTAGATTCCTCCAAATTCTTCCAGCTTCTACTCATTACCCAGTTCCAAAGCTGCTTCCACATTTTTAGGTATTTGTTATGGCAACAACCTCACTTCTCGGTACCAATTTTCTGTCTTAGTTCATTATCTACTGCTATAACAGAATACCTGAGACTGGATAATTCATAAAGAACAGAGATTTATTTCTTACAGTTCTGGAGGCTGGAAGGTCCAAGGTTGAGGGGCTCGCATCTGGCGAGGGCCTTCTTGCCGCATCATTCATAGCGGAAGGCAGAAGGGAGAGAGAGAGAGGGAGAGAGTGCATGTGAGCGTATGCAAGAGAGGGCTGAACTTGCTTTTATAACTGCTATAATTTGTCCACTCTAAAACTCATGTTAAAATGTAATTGCCAATATAAAAGTCTTGTGAGGTGGGACCTTTAAGAGGTGATTAGGTCACGAGGGCCTGAATCCCATCAGGGGTAAATAGATCTTGCAGTGGTTGGAACTTTGATCTCTTTCATTGAGTTCCCAGATGCTGAGTTTATTTTATTTCCTAGGATCAGGAAACTCTCCTTAGGTGTCAAAATTGGAAAATAATGTGTATCCTTGGTGGAAATCTGTTTTGTTACTAGCACTGCTCTTTGTCATTCTGTCCTTGTCATGTTTCTTGCCAATCAGTAAGAGGAAATTCATAGGGAAGAGGACGGGCGTGGGCCCTGAAATAAACTCTTTCCTCAAGGTGGCTGTGAGGACTGAGAAATTCAGCTCAAAAAGGAGCAAACTTTAATGTGCCAGTGGTTCTCATTTCTTAATTGTCATAAAGAAACATCAAAACCTATTCAGATGCCCAAATCTCTTTCTTAAGATATTTATTACTTGGCCAAAGCAAAAGAAAAAACTTAAAACAGTCTCTCTTTCAGATCCTCCTAAATCACAATTTGATCTTAATAATAGTCTTTGTGTACTACTCTTCCCCAATCCTATACTCCTCTATTTCCTTTGGCCCCATCTCTCCCTCTGGTTTACTCCTCTTACCCTGTTCTTCCAGAGTCCCCCTAAGCTCAGTTATCCCTTAATTGTCCTTCAGAACAGACAAAACCTCTTCCTGTTGATTTCAAGCCTTGGTCTCACTGTGAGCTGAGACCCATTGTCAAAAGACTTTCCAAAGTCTAGGCAGGATAGGGAGCAATTGGCAGAGGCACTTAGGATAATTGTATGAATGTATAATGAAGGACTCACTGATCTGCATCAAGGAGTTCATGTGTTAGTGGGAACATCAGATGCTAAGAACTGGGTGGAGAAAGCAAGATTGGAGGCTCTCAAGGATGACTTAAAGCACCTGAATTTTATAGAAAATCAGAGGAGTTTAGAAAAACTGTTGATATTGGATAAAGTCTTTAGGAGTCTATTCCTGAAGTCTTCCCTTTGAAAGTAGATTGGACTCTAGAGTCCAAGCAAGGAAAGGACGAGTCCTCTGGAGACTTCAGAGAGAGGCTCTTTCCACCTTCAGATGCGATTCAGGAGAAGAGCTTGAAGCAGATGCAACCCTCGCTCTCCTCTTACTTTTTACAAATAAATATTGCCCAGTCAGAAGATGGGTATTTAACACATAAACATAGGCTAGAATAGGAAAAAACTCCACTGCCAGAACTCCCAACACCTTGCTGAGCATTTTGAAAACAGCTTAGGACAAAAACAAAGCAGAAACCTGAATAAATTTATAGCCTTACAGATGAAACATCTGGATGTTCCCACGTTAGCCACTCAGCTCCAAAGGAGGGAGCCTCTTGATGAAGACAGTTGTAGATATTTCAAACAAAAAAGATGTTGCAAAAGAATTGCCCTGTCTTGGCTAAAAACACAGAGAAAATCCAGTTGTCCCTTGGTATCTGTGAAGGACTGGTTCCAGGACCTCCCATGGATACCGAATTCCAGAGATGCTCAAGTCCCTTATATAAAATGGTGTGGTATTTGCATATAACCAACTTATATCCCCTTGTATACTTTAAATCATCTCTAAATTACTTACAATACCCGATGCAATGTCAATGCTATGTAAATAGTTGTTATCTGTATTGTTTAGGGACTAATGACAAGGGAAAATAGTCTATATGTGTTCAGTGTGGACACAATCTTTTTCAAATATTTTCAGTCCAAGTTTGGTTGGATCCATGGATGCAGAGCCCATGGCTATGGAGGGCTGACTGTATGTAAAAAATGCAGTGATTGATCAATGAGGTGCTCAGAGGGAACTTCAAAAATTAAAGGAGCTCTTCTGGTTGATTTATTTGAAATGAGTGCTTATATCAATGGACTATTTTAAAAAATTCCCCAAAATTAAGGAAATCGAACTAATATTTTTGATATGTTAAAATCTTATAGAAACTTAACTCAAGTGATTTAAGAGTCCAAGTTCACAAACTGTAGGTATTTTATTTATTATCTTTATTCTTTTAGAGATGGGATTTTGCTCTGTCACCCAGGCTCAAGTGCAGTGGTGCAATCATACCTCACTGCAGTCTTGAACTCGTGGGCTCAAGCAATTCTCCCGTCTCAGCCTCCTGAGTAGCTGGCGTTACAGGCAAGCACTATTGTGCCTGCCTTGCTTCTTATTTTTATTTGCTTATTTTTGCCACTTTGAGAAATCATATAATAGTTGTATGTGACTATAGAAAGTTATGTCATATTCATGAGCTCTGCTGGTCTGTCTATAAAGTGCTGAGGTATGACAGTTGACAATTATCTATACTCTTCCCTCTGCTTCTCCCAGTTTTCTCTGGGAAATAGAAGTTACTTTAGTTCAAATATTATAATTGAATATACCTGAATGAGACTCTGCTATGAACAATCTTGGCAGAGAAGCACGTGTTTCCATGCAAGGTTATTAGATATGTTTCTGTTAAGGGAAAAAGAAGATTTTAATATGTACAAATACTGAGTATGAAAAACTATAACATGTGAAAATCTTAGCAAAATTTGCTCAATTTTGATGGGCTTGTCTCCTGGTTTTACTGTTTACTGCCTTCACCTGCAATATAAAGGCTTATTTATTTACTGGCCCATTAATTTGTCCTCTAGGAAAAAGAGACCAGTAGGTCTTTACTTCAGTGAATTCTGGATTTTAAACTTTTTCCCTTTCCTTAGGGAAAAAGGGGGGCAGGGAGTGGGCTGGAAAGTTGGGGGAATCCTACATGATATGGTTGAGAGAAGAGTGGGCAATTGAGACAGGGTTACTGAGGACGCCGAAGGGGACCATAATATGCCACCCCAAAATAGGACACTTTGGCATAATAATAATTTTGAGCTGAAGGTAATTGAGAAATAGCAGACACAGGAAGAACTCTCTGCCCTCCCCTTTTTGCCTCAATGCAGGGCATAAATTTCCCTTTGTAAAACTGATATAAATTTCCATTTATAAAGGTGCTCCCTTCTTCCATGCCAGGAAGAAAAGAATGATTCTCTTATATTCATAATAAACCTTACAAAATGACCCTTATCTACTATATATCTGGCCCTCGGAGCCTAAACCCCATTTTCGTTTGTCTTGTGGCTTCTCTCCCACGCAGTTTATTGCCCTTTGTTAAAATGGTATAGAAGCTCCTAGGTCCAACTCCTTTAGGATCCTCACTTCTGTTTCTATGACTGCCTCTGTGCACATAAAAATTAAACTATTAACATCAGATAAAATTTGTGTGTTTTTTGTCCTGTTAATCTGTCTTTTGTCAGATTAATTCCCAAGCCCCAGTCTATGAATCTGAGAGTAAAGAAAAAGTATTGTTTTCTCCCCTAAACCACAGTACTCCTCATTCAAGAGGATGATGAAGTTGGACAAGTGATGGTTCAAAACAGAGTTGCCTTAGATGTAACACTGACCTCTCAGGGAGGAAGGAACGTGTGCTGTTTTAGGACAAGAACGCCATACTTAAATCCCTACAGACCTCTCTTAGATCTCTCATGTGAATAAAAAGATCTGGGAAGTAAACAAAGAAATCAGAAAATTCAGTAATTTGGTTAACAACTCTATATCTGGTTCTGTGACCTCTTCAGATTGGGTGATGGGATTGTCAACTTAAAAGGAAGAAGCTGAGGCAAAATTTATGTAAGTAGCGAGCTTATCTGGGCCAAGCTTGAGGATTGCAAGCCGGGAACATAGGTTCAAGTTGCCCTGAATTATACACTCTGATTTGCAGTAGTTACAAATGGATTTTTAAAGGCAATAAAGGGGGACTGGGGGTGGGCTGATACAAAGTTGTTTGTCAGGAATTCTCATTGGTTTACAGAAATAGCACTGATTAGTGATTGACCATACATGGTGAAGCTGTAGGGCATGGGTTATAGTGTTTGCTGTGGCATTGTTAGGTTAATTTATAGCTACTTGAGGCAATACCAAGCAGTTTTAAGAAGTAGGCATAGCTCAAAGGGGGAAGTAGGAAGTGATCGATGCTCATTTTAATGTCTCTCAGGGCCCAATAATGAAAAGAACTTGCATTCATCAGATAAATATTCTTTTCTTTTCCTGGGATCTGTTCTTTTAGTTTAATCTGAGTACCCTTGGCTCCTGGCTGAGAAGTGAACAACAAATTGATCATAATCCTTCATTTAGTATTTGTCTGTGTGGCTGTGTTTACAAGTGTGATCTGGTGAGAAATGCTGCCCCTGAGCTGCTAGCCCACCAAATCCCATCGCATGGTCTAGCCTAGGGAAGCCTGGAAAATCTGACACTTACAGAGGTGGAAATAACCACCACCAGCAACTTGGATGGAATCTTGACACGCAATTATGACACCTCAAATAGTAGTAAGGATCTGGATTGATCACACCCTCAGATATCAGTGGTCTAACCTTTGACTCAGGCTGAAGAATGACTTCAAGAGGGGCTGAGAGCAGAAACCTCCTATCCTAATACTCAGCCTGGGGATTGAGAACCAAACCACACCTTGCTTTCGACATGAACATGACTTTGTGCTATTCCTCCGTCTTCATTAGCATGACCTTTTTCTTCCTGGAGTCTGCTACCTGGATAGGTGTTTATTACCAGAACTTCCTGAAGATTCTTTGAATCCCTTGCTTTGAAGCTCTCACCTTGCTGTTTCCACCAATTCTGAACTGTTTGTACCATGAGCCTTACCCAATCCTAATCAAACCTCTGCTTTGAAAATCCACCTTAAATCAAACTTCCAATTCTGAATCAATTCTGACTTTATCCTCCTTCCTCGAAGATGTGGCCACAGCTTTGCAGGGGGGTGATGTGGGGTGTCCTCCTTTGCCACAGTACACAGCAAACTCAGCTTTGTCTTATCAAGAGGTTGTATTGGTGATATTTGTGGAGCCAACTTTTGACAGATGTTAAAATTGGTTTAAAGAAGTCAAACCACAGAGACTTTTATAGATCAGAAATAATGAAATGGATTAGCAAATGACTGCAAAACTGGCGTTTTTTTTGGGGGAGGTGGGATAGGGACAGGTTATCCTGCCAACAGACAGAATTTAGTTGCATACCTTTAGACAAAATTACTTTATGTAAGCACTGAAATTACTAGAGCACTTAGATAACGACTAACTTTATTAGGCAGTAGTAAAGTTACAGAGTCCCCAAGGAATCAGAATCAGATGAGCTGGAAGGGCATACTCTAGACAATTCATATTAATAGTTTTCTACTGAAGTACAAATTTCCCCCTAAACTACTAGGTGCTGGGTGTGTGGTTCTAGGGCATTTACCAGGCATTATTGCTTAATCTCCACCACACCCTATCAAATAAATAATTATAATTTCCTTTTTTTCAAAATAAGGAAACTGAGGCTGAGGTTTTTTTCCAAAACCACAAAAATGCTCAAATAACGTACAATGTATTTTGGGTAGTGTGGGGACATCATATAGTGAGGAAAAATTGTAAAAATCTTTGAATGGCAAGGAGAGAAAGGGATTACTGGGTATCATATGGAATGCTGGGTGCTATCTAGTCCTCTAATTCGGGTTCTTTAATTTTATACTGGTCTGCACCCATCATTGTCTTTGAGCTATTTTATAACTCTGTAAATTGAAAAAAACCAAACTAGTAATGTAAATGATTCTTGTCCATGGTCAATGCAAATGAATGTTCGGTGGGGAAAGCCAGTCTTGCATCTATCAACAAATGCATTTCAGCATAGCTGAGCATTTCTGTTTGCCTGCATATGTGCCCGCTCTTTGAATTCTCCTTCGAACTAGTTTAACACCTTAGGGCTCCCTTATCAATTGGTGAATAAAATAAAATCTTTGACCAGTTCATTTATATTTGTATGACAGTCATGACTTTTTCCCTTTAAGAAAATGTCTTTTAACAGTTAGAATGAGCTTAGCACTGGGAACACTTACTGTTTTGGGCCCCAGGAAAGGTTAGCGGCTCATCCAAGACTCTCCTTGCTCTGAAATTATTAGATTTTATGACTACATACCTGACATTCCTGGAATTGCATGTTAAGCCTATTGTTTTCTTTCCAGAGCTATCTGATAGCACAGGCTGTCTGTTAAATACAGTCTGAGCAATTAGGCCCAGCTAACCTCTTCCTGACTGAGATGCCAGTACAAACATCTAACAGCAACAAGTGATGGAAAATAAATAGGGGCCAATTAATGGGAACTAATTTGGCATTACAAGGGAAGCAGGGGTGACTGTATGCATTCTGATTCCAGTTGAATGTGACTTCTCTCTAAAGGTGTAATTTCAGATGCAATTAACTTTAACCATTTGAGTCCTTAGAAGTTTTACAGATATCACTATACTTCTCACACTGCAGAGCTGTCTAGATCTTTACATGGTACCCTTGTGGCCTTTGTAGCTCCTGCTTCTGTGTCCTGAGACTTGCATCATTAATTACTCAGTATAGTATATTTAAGTTCGAATTCTCAGGTTAAAAGCATCGAAAAATTCAGTTGTTTTCCGAAGATAGAGTATTAGGGCCTTCCTTGCTGCAATTCATAGAAAACCCAACTCAAACTAGTTTAAGTAAAAAAAGACTTTGTGGGGGCACATGGCAAAATCTAGGGCATGGGGAGTTCAGGTATAGCTAGATCCAGGGGCTCCAAAAATGTCATGACATTTCTCCTTCTCTTAGTTCTGCTTCTTCTAGGCTGACTTCATTCTCAGAGGCCTTCCCCTCTGGTGGCCTCAGGGCATTCCTGGCTCGCAACTTCACTTCCCAAGGCTGGTGGGAAAGAGTCCATTTCTTACCAACTCTTTCTGGTTGTTCAAACAAAAGACTTAGGATTGGCTCCAATGGAACTTATTGTCACAGCTTGGATTATATGCCCATCTTAGAACCAACTGCAATGTCCAGGAGGATGTGATGTTTTGATTGACCAGGATTGGGTCACATATCTAGCATTTCACCAGCGGTTGAACACCCACCCCTGTGGTCCACCCAAAGCACAGAAAGTAAGAAGTGGGGAGGGGAGACTCTACAGAGGAAAATCAGGGAGCTTGGCTGCTGGGACCCAAGACACCACGTAGGAATTGGAGTGTTCCGTACAGTCTCAAGTGCTCAGTTTAAACTCTTGTCAAGTGGCAGTACCTCTTGAGGACTCTCTTTGGGAATAGTTGTGTTTTGATTGGTATCCAAAAACATCAATTCATTTTACTGATAAGCACTTATTGAGCAGTTCCTATGAGACTGGCCCTAAACTAGCTGTTAGAGATACAGAAATAAAAACCACATCAGGCCAGGTGCGGTGGCTCATGCCTGTAATCCTGGCACTCTGGGAGGCTGAGGCGGGCGGATTGTTTGAGCTCAGGAGTTCGAGACCAGCCTGAGCAAGAGCATGACTCCATCTCTACTAAAAAAAATAGAAAGAAATTATCTGGACAACTAAAAATATATAGAAAAAATTAGCCGGGCATGGTGGTGCATGCCTGTAGTCCCAGCTACTCGGGAGGCTGAGGCAGTAGGATCGCTCGAGCCCAGGAGTGTGAGGTTGCTGTGAGCTAGGCTAATGCCACGGCACTCACTCTAGCCAGGGCAACAGAGTGAGACTCTGTCACACACACACACAAAACAAACACATCACCCCTCTCAGGGAGAGAGCATAACATTATTGCCATTTTATTGTTAGGGTGCCTGGTTGTTAGACAACCAGCTGAGAGTAGAGTTTGGATGAAAATCAGCAGATGAGGCTCTGCAGAACTTGGAAGATGTTTAAGCTGTTGGATACAATCTATTCACATTATCTATTTGCATTTGCCCTGCATTTTCAAATTTCTCTCTCACTCAGTACATCTGTACCATCCCTTGTTCATTTGTAAGAGATCTAAAGTCCATTATGAGATTGTCTTGGTGAAATACTTCTGACAGAGTCACTCTTGGTCTGTCTGTTATGACCCAGGCCACCTGTTCACATTGTGAAGAGTGAGCCGATACAGCATCTTCAACTAGCCATTTGCTGCCTAGGGAATCACTCCATTGTCACTCACTTTGAAAATTGTCCTCAATGTGTTTACCATACCATTTAAAAATAAATGGTCATAAAAGTGTCATTAGAAGGAATTCCAGGGTTTGAATGCTTTCAATGTCGGATAAAGCAGTGGTCCCCAAGGGACCAGGGACTGGTTTTATGGAAGATTTTTCCATGGACTGGGGAAGGGGGGGATGGTTTCAGGATGATTCGCGCGCATTACCTTTATTGTGCACTTTATTTCTATTATTATTACATTGTAATATATAATGAAATAATTATATTAATACAACTCACCATAATGCAGAATCTAATGGCACCGTTGATCTGACGGGAGGTGGAGCTCAGGCAGAGATGTGAGTGATGGGGAGCGGCTGTAAATACAGATGAAGCTTTGCTCACTCACCTGCTGCTCTCCTCCTGCTGTGTGGCCCGGTTCCTAACAGGCCATAGACTGATACCAGTCTGCGGCCCAGGAGTTGGAGACCACACGGATGAAGGATGTCTTTGGCAACATAAGAGTTGTACATACTAAGACTTAGGTCTTCCTGTGATAAGTGCAAGGAATGAAGGGCACATGGGACCCTGCAACCCTGCAGGAGAGAACCCTAAGCCAGGCTGACAGTTGGGAAATTCCCTGAGGGTATCGGAGATCATGTTTGAAGGCCGAAGAGGAATAAATTAGGTGAAGAGTGCAGATATCTGTGGGTGCAGGGGATTCCTTGTGGTGGGAGAGGGCAAAGTTGTTAGAAGATGATAATGTTGATATTTAAGAACATAGCTGATGCTGTACTAAACAACGTATATGAATTGGGTCTTTTATTACAATACTTAACAATAGCTCTGTAAAGTATGGATTATTGTTACCACTATTTTCCAGATGAGGAAAGGGACCCCACAGCTCTCCCACTCCAACCCCTAAGCTACATACAAAGACTGAATAAGTTGCTCAAAGTCACACAGCTAGAAGAGGCCAACTGAGGATATCAGTTGCAGGGTGTCTGGCTACAGAGGTCCTGTTCTTTATTGCTACATTACAGGGGTTTCTTAAAAAAAAAAATTGCCAGCATGCTGGGAGCTTGGGGAGCTGGGGGAAATGGTGTCTGGCAAGGCTGGGAAAGCAGCTGGGAGTCGGGCAATGGGGGGCCTGGTGGGCCTGGGGAGAACTGGGCCATGCAAGGCTACTGAAGGGTTTTAGCAGGACCATGATGGGACTTGATTTACGTTTTAAGATCACTCTAGCTGCTGGGCTGAGGATTGATTGCAGTAGGCAAGACTTGAAGCAGGAAGACTGGTTAGGGGGCTAGTGCAATAGTCCAGGCAAGAGCTAATGACCCATTGGACTAAAGTGTGGCAGTAAAAATAGACATACATGAATGGAATTATGAGAGATTTAGGGTATAAAATTGCCTGGGTTTGGTGATTGATTATGGGAAGAAGGCAGAGGGTAGCATCATGGATGATACCCGGGAAACTGGCTTATGGAACCAGTTGGATATTGATGCATCCATTGAGTTGGGAACACAGAAGGAGACCAGGCTGATGTATGGGCTTGGGTGGATAAGATGTTGGATTAAATCAGAGACACGGTGAGTTTAGCTTCCTCTGTGAGGTAACATTGGCTGTTTTAGGTATTTGTCTGGAACTCAGAGATCAGAGAGTTTAGATACCCATTTGGGTGCTATATTTGATTCTTAGGGCTCCATAAAAAATTGCCACAAACTTGGCAGCTTCGAACAACAGAAGCTCATTCTCTCAGAGTTCTGGAGGCCAGCAGTCCAAAATCAAGGAATGCCAAGGGTGACCAGCAGGCAAAAGAAGCTAGAACAGAGGCGTGGAATGTCAGGGATGATGTCAAGTCAGCAGAGATGGCTGGTTGATTCCCTCTGGAGGCTCTGAGAGAAAAACCATCCCAAGCCTCTCTTACAGCTTCTCTTGCCTGCTGGTCACCCTTGGCATTCCTTGGCTTGGGGCTACATAAGTCTAATATGCTGTCTTCACCCCAACATTCCTGCCTCTCGTGTGTGTCTGTATCTTCTCCTTTTCTTTCTCTTATAAGAACACTCATCATTGGATTTAGGGCCCAACCTGAACCTAGGATAATTTCATCTTGAGATCTTCAACTTAATTATATCTACAAAGAGCCTATTTCCAAATAAGGTCACTTTGACAGGCACTAGTTAGAACCTGGACACATCTTTTTGGTACCGCTAGTCAATCTCCTACAGGTGCTATCAATTTAGAGATATCATTGAAACCCTAGAGCGTTCATGCCATTTCCTCAAGAGAAAACAGGGAGAGGAAGAGAGGGCCCAGAGCAGGGTCTGGAAGAGCTCCGTCACTTAATGGTTGGGTCGTGGTGGACGAGTCTACAAAGTAGAATGAGGGAAGAGGCAGGAATGGTAGAAGGAGCACCAGGAAGTGGAAGTCAAGAGAAAAGTGCGTTTCAAGATGGAGGGAGCAACACTTACAGATGATCTCCGAAGATGTTTTAGGTACTTGCTTATAGCCATATTGATCACTGGCCCTTAATGTTGCTGATCTAGGGTTAATGTTACACATTTATTTTAGTTTTTCTCAATTGAACTTTAATCAGAACTCCAAGCAGGATGTTAACTTTATAGAAAGTTCAGTTGGACAAATACATATATAGTTGACAGATATTTTCTGGAGTCTTTATTTTCCTTTTTGGTGAAGAGAATCTGAATAGCTTATTACCTGAGTCTTCACAACTAAGACTTAATTTTTATGTAGTAAGTCAATTTATCCTTGAACCCTGGAGTGAACTAAAACCTAGTCCTGAATCTTGACTACACAGCTGCATTTTAGAAACAACCCCTTTTTTGGCACTTTTGTGGCAGAATATTACCAGGGAGAAGATAAATATATATATTGTAGACTCAGAAAAAGACTTAGCAGTATGTTCCTTTTGAGATAGCACGTGGCGCAAACATGCTTTGGCAAAAAGCTATCCCACTGTATTTACCAAGTGAAATTCCTGGTTGCCTGGTGGATTAAAAACTGCTTCTAGCTTTGTGCCGGGACTTTTCCTCTCTCCAGGTGTGTTGGTGCTTCCTGCTTTTCACACAAGTGTTCTCCTGGACGAGGAGGAACCAGATGAGGGTGTGAAGTACATTCTAGCTGGAGCAACAACGGGACCTGGGGTACCCGTGGGTGAGCAGGGGACAAAATCCCTCTGACGGTGTCTGCGTAGGGAGTGACAAGGGAGAAACTGGGAGAGTTGAGTCAAATTCTGTGGGTCCTTGAGTACCAGGGCCTCCCAGTGGAACAGTGGGATCTGTCCCAGAGCAAAACACTCCTTCCCCTCCTTCTGTGGCTGTGATTCATCCTTGGTTTTCAATGCAAGTACAGCAATAGGGCTGTAGTCACGTGTGTTCCCTCTGGGCTAATTTGGGAGTTTCTCTGCATTGAGGTCAGATTTTCATAAATCAACCTGGAATTCCTAGGCTGTGACCTGGGAAGAGTAGCCCAGGTAGAGAGCAGCCAGGTGCGGGGTCTCCTGCTGCTACAGGGACGTGGCAACACACAGTGTGGCCCGGATCAAATGGGCCACAAGGGCAGAGTCCCCTGGAAGCT
>RJWJ010007962.1:0-55258 GCA_004363605.1 Indri indri | reverse complement strand
TGCCCTGGGCTGCCAGAGACCACAGACTCTAAGTGCCAAGCCACAGTGCCGTCCTTGTCACAGAAAGAAGCCTTTGCTCAGGGCCTCCCAGGTTGCATTTGGGTGCGGGGCGAAGGAAGGGCAGGGATCCTCCAGCCCCCATATTCACCCTACTAACCCACGTCACCCTGCCACCTGGAGGGTAGGCCAATGGCGGCCCGGAGGGGAGTACCTGATCTTGCCTAAGATCATCTCTCTCAGCCACCAGGGTCCTCATATTCAGATTGGGGGTGAGCAGTGGGGAGAGGGCAGGAAATCTGGCAGCTATAGGTCCCCTTTTGGGGCATCCTGAGCTAAAGGAAAAACTGTGTCTGGGAGGCAGAGGGCCAGCACTTGCTCTGTGTGTCCCTAGGCAATTCCCATGACCTCTCTGGTTGCATGCCCTGGAGGGAGGGGCGACCCAGACCCCAGTTCAGACCTTGGGTGGTGTCGTCCCCCATTGTCCAGCTCAGGTGCCCTCCTACAGGACGATCCAGGAAATGTCCCCCCAAAAGTGTGGTTTCCATCACAGGGAAAGTAGAGTAACAGGGAAGCTTTGTGGGGGGGGTCCCTCCCAATGCCAGTTTTCTCTTGGAAGTAGAGGTTGCTAAGTGGCCAGGTCCCATCTGGCACTCAGGATGGAGAATTGAGCACTGGCCACAGGGCTGCTGATCTCACTATCTCATCCCCGGGGGGTGACTCAAGGCCCTCTCTGGCCTTGGGACCTCAGGGTTTCCTGGCTTACAAATAGTCTTTTATATGTACGAGGTATAATGTAATAAAAACTTTAATCTGGGAGGTAGAGGCAGTGATGCCTGGGCTTTGGGGCTGGTGTGCAGGGGACCCGGGCGGGAAGACAGAACAGGCGCCCTCAGTCATCCCTCTCCCCTCGGGGGCCTGCCGTGCACCACGTGATGTTCGGAGAGAACACAGGCCTGTCTGGGAAGGGGAGTTGAAAGCGGAAAAGGCAGCGCCCTTGCACGCTCCTCAGGACCTGTGGACTGGGGACCCTGGCCGGGCTATGCACACGTGTGAGGACATGTGTGAATGTGTGCGTTCCTGCGACCACACCCACCAACCTGGACATGTGTCTCGAATGCTCACACATCAACACAGCAGGTGGGTAAACGGCAGCCACAAGCCCCAGGCAGTCTCCCCCTAGACTTGCCTCCAAATCCCCAGTCCAGAGAGGTCTCGGAGCAAACTGGCTAGGATGCTGGAGGTCCAGGCCCACGGGGTTCCACAGGGATGTCCACCTGCTATCACCTGCACTCGGATTCTGTCCTGGTCACTCTGGGAGCATCCACTGCAGGTCTGATGCTCAGCTGTGCCTGGGGTCTGGGGGTAAAGGCTGCTCTTTCTGCCCTGGGGCAGGGCTGGTGCAGGCATGCCCGAGGACTCTGACAGGGGAGAGGACAGACCCACCTGGGGCTGCGGGCGAGGGGAAAGGGGACACAGAGAGGGACATCCCCAAAATGAAACCCTGGAGTCAGGCCTGGAAGAGGGAGCCGGGTCCCCCAGCAGTCTAGGTGGGAAGGCAGTTCCAGGTGAGGGAACAGTGTATGCAGAGACACGGCAGCGGGCCTTGTTCAGAGAACGCCCAGCGGCCAGGGCCCCCCCTCCTCCTGCTGGCTGCCCCAGGAAGAAGTGTCCCATTTCAGATCACTCGCTGGAGTCGGGGGCCAAACGGGGCACCCACAGCACATGGGGTGCAAGTTGCTCCTCAAAGTCCCCCCCTTTCCCTTGAAGGAAGGCACTTCCCCTAGGAATGCAGCATAGAATTCAACGTCTCAGAAGCGCGGTTAGCGCAGGAGCCCCCACACAGGTGCTCAGACTGATTGTTAAAAAGAAGTAATTAATCGGACAGTGGTTCCCCCTGGGAGCTAGGGGGCCGGGATGGGCAGAGCTTCACCAGTGTCCATAACACTCTAGTTCTTAAGTGGAGTGGGCATGAGCATTCATTTTAATGCTTACAGTCTTTTACATGCATGAAATATCATGCAATAAAAACTTTAATTGTGTTTATGCCCAAGTTTACGGGGTTGTCCAAGGCCCGGTTGGCTGGGATGCCTCTGCGTGATTACCTGAGCTTGGCATCCTCGCCAGTCTGGGGCAGGTAGGGGCCTGGGCTCTTGTTCCAGCTCCACTGGGTCCACAGAAGATTCTAGTCTTTCCCAGGATGAGACAGGGTGCGCACAGGAATGTAGGGGATGAATGCCCAGCCAACTCCCTGTGTGGGCTTGGGCATGTCCCCTCTCCTGTCTGGGTCTCAGCGTCCCCCGCCCCGTACAGTGAGGGGCCCTGGTCAGCTGGCATGGGTTTGGCCACACTTCCCCACTCACTTAATAGTTACGTGGAACGGTGTCCCCACCTGTAAAGTGGGACTAATGACAGAGTTGCTGAGGACTGTATGAGGCGATTTGTGTTAATGCACAGTCCCTGGCATGCAGTGGATACTCTGTAAGTGCTAGCTTAAAATGAAAATCACCAAACGAAGACCCTCCATGGAAAACAGGGCAGGATTGGAGGTTGGAAAGTCTGTGCTCCTGGCCTGGCCCCACTCCTCACTGGCCAGAAGTGGGATCCTTTTATCCCTAGGCCTCACTCAACTCCAGTGCAGAGTGGGAACACCAGAGCCCCGCCCCTGAAGAGGACAGGGTTGGGCAGGGAGAGAGAGAACAGAGAAAATTCTGGCAAAGGAGAGTGTGTTGTAAATGTCAGGTCAGTAACCAGGACTATAATCCCCAGGACCCCTCCTGGGGGCTAAACCTCAATCTGCCACATGGGAGGATATTCCTATAAGCCCCCACCACACACCTGAGGCCCAGTTCTTCCAGAAGGTGATGGAGCAACTGGGCCCTGCAGTAAGAAGGGACCCACACATTCTGGAGCCTTGGGCTGGAATTGGGGGTGGGGGTGTCTGCAGAGGCTGGAGCCTGGGCACGCGCATGGCGGGGGGAGGGGGGCGTGCAGTGCAAGTCCACAGACCCCGCCACGTCATTTCAGGTGCGCAGGAGCCTGTGTGGATGTGTAGATGTGTCTGTCGTCATGAGAAAAGTGAGTGCTTGGGTGTGAGTCTGAGGCTCAAAGCCCAAGTGTGTGTGTGTGTGCGCACGCGTGTGCAGCAGGGTGGGCTCGGTGCCCACATGTGTTTGTGGCTCTGAATCTAAGACTGAGTGTGAGCCTTGTGTGCACCTGCGACACTCTGAGAGACCATGGTGTTGAGCGTGTGGACATACGGGCACCTGTGTAGACAGAGCAATACAAACTGCGGGCCTTGATCTACCTAAGAACTTCAACATGAGAAGGGAGGCGTGTGCGTGGGATTCAGAATTGTCATATTTCCCAGAGAGAAATGGCTGGAAGGAGGTCCGGACCATCTTGTCTCAGGCCTCCTTCCAGGCTCCACAGCTGTCCCTGCCCCTCAGGCTTCACCTTCCCTGCCATGCAAACTGCTGGACCAACTGGCTTAACCTCTCTGTGCCTCAGTTTCCTTATGTGAAATGAGGGTCCTGGTGGTGCGGCTGCGAGGGAAGCATTTAAGACGGCCTTGGCACATGATGAATGCTCTCCGAGGATTTGTTAGTGCAGTCAGTGCTCCCCGGAATCGGACGCGGTCGGGCTGAACCGGGATGGCTGGAGGAACAGGGTCCGGCCCAGTGCGGTCCTTGCAGAAGGCCGTGAGGAAGACTGCTTTAAGCCGGCAGCGCCAGGCAGCCCTGACTGTGCTGGGAAACGGAGTACGAACCCCAACGCACACCCAGGGCCAGCTTGGCAGACCTGGCGCTCCCGGGCCATGCACATGGAGCTCCTCCCACCCCACCCCTCCTTCCAGCTTCCCACTCCCTCCCCACCAGGACCTCCCACCTTCCTGCCCCAGGAGTGTCAGACACGTCCATCACCCCTAACTGGTTCGAAAGGTCCACCCTTCATGCCCATTCTGCAAATGGGGAAACTGACTTCAGAATCATGGAGGGATGTGAGCAGCAGAGCTTGACTCAGGAACCTAGGACTCTGGGGTCTCAGAGTAGCTGACAGAGAAGCAAAATGCCAATCTGGCCCCTAGAGCAGATAGCTGGCTCTCAGCTCTTCAGGATCTGCACTGGCTTTCAAAGACAGTCCCCTCAGCCTTTCCTGAACCCCAGGAACAGTTTCTGCCCCCTTCCACTCATTGGCACGGGTGCAAATGTCTAGCCCGACACCTGGATGAACCCCTAACATACCTCTCCCATCCCTACTACACCTTTGCTCCTGCATTCTCTCTGCCCTGTCCATCTGGACCAAATCCTCATTCGATAGCAAATGCCACCTCTTCCATGAAGCTTCCTCTGATTGCCTTGTCCATTAGTGGCATCTCAGTTTCCAGGCCCCCCAGGGACCTGGAGACACTCCTCTCTTCAACAGTAACCACTTTACCTGTCAGGAGGCGCTAGAGTGCACACCAGGGTCTTCTCCACATCACCCCACAGGTCAGGGCTAGGATGTCCGAAGGCTGGGGTGCACCACGGGCACACAGACACACACAACACTCCGGAAGCCCCTGGGAGCTTTTGTACTGTGGCTACATAACATAATGTTCAATAGCTGAGGCTCCAGAGTGGACATTCGTGGAGTCAAATCTCAGTTCTCCCACTTGTTAGCTGTGTGACCTTGGGCTTGTTGTTTAACCTCTCTGTGCCTCAGATTGCTCATCTATTAATGGGAATAATAATAGTTCCAATGCCACAAGGTTGTTGTGAAGATGAAACAAGTGAACATACGTAAGTTCTTAAAACAATACCCAGTAGACAGTATTGCTATGTGTTTGTTATTGCTATTAATATTGCTACTGTTATTGTTATTACCAGGAGACTACAAAGAGGTACTGGACACAATTTCTGTCCCTAAGAGGATGGGAGTCTAGACAGGAATAGGAAATGGGGTTAACATTTCTAATCCCTCTTATTGGTCAAAACCCCCCCAGAATTAGTTACCACAGGCCCCATTTGACAGATAAGGAAACTGAGGCTCCTAAAGGCGGTGTGAGCTCCCCAGAGCTCACCCCGCTAAGTCATGGGGCTGAGTTTGAGGGCCAGGTCTTGCAGCTCCAAAGTCCATGCTCTTTCAACAGGCCTCTGCTGCCTCTCAGTCTGGCAGGGAGATAAGCCATGTACACAAATAGCTGTAATCCCAGGTAGAAAGTGATAAGTGCCAAACAGGGAGATAAAGGCACGGGGAGGGCTGGGGCAGGCGCCTGCGGCCCCAGGAAAGGAAAGGGCAAGGCCAGGACAGGCTTCCAGAGCCAGCGGCAGCATCTGAGCACAGCCTTGAAGATGGGCAGTCAGAGCGGGAGGGGCCGGTGAGAGCTCAGACATTGGTGCTCGAATCCACAGTACCTAGCATGGTGTCTGACATGTCCCAGGGGCCCAATAAATACTTGTGAACAGAAGGAAGGAAGGAAGGGAGATAAAGAGAGAGAGGCAGAAGGGGAGTGTGGATGTACCCTAAGCCCACCAGGCCCAGGAGCAACGGTTGCCTCCAGTTCTCTGAAGAGCTTCATGGGGTCCCCGTTGTCCTATGACACCCCAGGGAATTAGCTCAGGGCTTTCAGGCCGAGTGCCTGGCAATCAGATGTTTTGCTCTATACCAGAAAGAACATCCCAGCAAGTAACACTGGACAAGGCCTCCCTGCAGGGCAGGGGCTCTGGTGTGTTGGAGCCTGCTTGTACTGGCTCAGCATAGCCACCGTTCGATTCTCAGAAACCGTGCCACCTGGGTGATGTTAAGTTGGCAGATTGAAACCGGCCACGGCGGGGGTATTTACACCATGGAAATCGGCACCTACTACAAATCAGCTTTTCCCCACTTTGGAAAGCCAGTTGTTAAACATTTACCAGCACACCACTGGGCAGAGGTCTGCTCTGCCAGGGAGCAAGCTTCCCATCCCTCGAGGGTGCGAGCAAAGACAGTCACCTCCTGGGAAGAATGAGGCTAAGAGGTGCTTGCTTAGTGAGGGGCTCAGATCAGACGGCCTCAGGAATCTCTCTCGGGCTCTGAGAGCCTATGAAAAGTTGGGTTTATGAAAAAACTAAAGGTAATTATTCATGCCAGGAAATCATTAACCACTTGACCCAGAGGCTGGGAGTAGGACAGGGACCAGAGAAAACGTGTGAGGCGCCACATGCAGATTTTCCAGGTGGAAAACCTCATCCAAAGTCACACAGAGAGTTAGGAGCAACCCCAGGACTAGAACCACTGTCTCTAGCCCCCTTGCCCAGAGCACCTTCTAGGGCATGTGGCTGGGCCACTGCAGGGGGGCAGGGAGGGCGGGATACTTTTTGCACAAAGTCTGTTTGGTATCTGCCACTGGAACGTACGTTCTGTGGCAGCATGGACTGAATCTGTCTTGTTCACTGTTGGATACCCAGTGCCTAGTTTTGTGCCCGGCATACAGCAAGTATACAATAAATATTTGTTGAATGAATCAATGTGTCTGAGATTCTGTCTCCTGGCAGCATTTGGGGCGTGGGAATGCTATCTTCAGAGACCATCACCACCCGGGTCCCCATTCCTGCTTAGTGACATGGAACCAAGAGACCAGGGTTCAAATCCCAACTCTGCCCCTTCCTGTATGACCTTGACCAAACCATTAGGCCTCCTGAACCCTCAGTTTATTCCTCTATGAAGCAGCTTGTGCAATCCTTGCCTGTCTCTTGAGGCTGCTGGCACTCATGTGAGATGTAAAGTGCTTTTTACAAACTCTAAAGCGCTGTGCCCATTGGATGAAGAAAGCGACTTGGAAAGCTGGCTCTGGTGGCCAGGCCAACCCACGGGTTCCTGGTGGACACTGGATACTGGCCTGGCTGCTGCTTGGGGTAACCTGGGTCAGACCAGCTCATAGCTTGGGGAGAAGGGGTCTGAGTGAGGACAGAGCTCAGGAAAGCGGCAGAGAGAGAGAGGATGAGAAGGGAGAGTTTAAGGAATCCTTTCCCTCCTAAGACCAAAGGCAGAAGGCAAACCAGCGACTTTCAAAAGTCTTTTTGTCTCTGTAGAGCTGTTTATCGTGCCCCCTTCCCCCCACCCTAAGGCCTTCACTATTGGAAATGGCCTTAATGCATGAGCTGAGGACTGGCACCTGCCAAGTCAGGTGGGGGTGGGCTGGAAAACCCTCATCCGTCTTAGAATCAAACCAGTGTTTCAAATGATTTTGCAGGAGGGGTTTATGTAGCTCTCCCAGACAAGCATCCAAAGTCGCCTCCCGGTAGGGTGGAGGGACAGGCTGGCAGACAGGGAGGCTCAGCTCACCCCAGGCTATGAGTGGGTAAGGAAAGAAAGCGGTGGGTGACAGCGCTCCTCCAGCCCTCCCAAGTGGCATCTGATTTCTGCAAAGAGGGTGAAGGCGGTAGGAGGCTCAGAGCCAGGGCCAGGGAGGCAGGTGGAGAGGGTGTCCACGGAGGGGCCGCGACATCAGCCTGGGCCCCAAGTGGAAAGCAAAATAGAAAGGCCCTGTGTCAGCAGCCAGGCCCCTGGGCGGCCGGGCTCCCGGCTCCATTCTGTTCGGCGAGATTCTGGTTGGCACCAGCTGCAGTCAGGAACAATGCCTGGATTTCTTTCTTTCTTCTTCTTCTTTTTTTTTTTTTTTTTTTCATTTTAACAGAGGGGGGAGAAGGACCAGATCCACTCATTGAACAGCTCAGCATCGTGGAGGCGTCTGGGACTGTGTGTCCTTGAAAAATAGCACAGTTGCGGGGGCCCCACAGCTGGCTGCAAGGTGCAAGAAGGCACGTCACACTGGGAGCCCTGGGTCCCAGCCCCGCTGCTGTCCCACACTTGCTGTGTGACCTTGGGCAGGCCCACGCCCTACTCTGGTCTGTTTCCCTACAGCCCCCACCAGAGCTTGCCTGCCAGGCCCCTCTGAAAGCCAACTCCTCATCTTCTCCCAAACTCTTAGAGCAGCATTTCAAGCGGGCAGTCCTTCCTGAGAGCCTGTGAGCCCCTGGAGGGCTGGGCCTGGTCATCCTTGTGTGCCCCCACCCCGCCCCGGGCTCTGGACCCCCTGATAGCCCCTTGGGTGCCGCGCTGGCTGATGGGGAGAGCAGTGAGCCATCCCATGACCTGCAGCCTCAAGAGGAGATGGGTGTGTACCAAGTAACTCCCTAACCCATGAGGCATCACGCTGGGAAATGAAACCCCCCGTGCCTCAGTTTCCCCATCTGTAAAACAATAAGTTGATACTAACATTCAGCTCCGATGAGGATTAGAGGAGTTCATGGATATGAACTACTCAGTGCCTGGCACATAGTAGGGACTTAACCAGTACTGACTATGGTGACGCTGACGCTGGAGGCAGCAACAGCAGCATACGGGAGTTGAGACAAGGTAGACGGCACATCTGGTAGCAGTATCAGGGTAGGCTTCTGTGTAGACGGCTGTAGACGTGGCCTTGAAGGCTGGGAGGGGTGTGTCCCAGGAGGCGGGAAGAGCATGAGCAAAAGCACGGAGGTGAGAGTACGTACACAATGCTGGCAATCCTGGAAGCCACCGGCGTGGCCACAGGACAAGGTCAAGGCAAGGGGGTCTGAACCTCGAGAAGGCCAGAAGACTGCACATCCAGGTGAGGAGGGGAAGTGCTGAGGGTCTGAGGCCTTCTCCTACCCCTCAGGGCACGGGGCTATCAGGAAGGAGGCGGGAGGCATAGTCCTCCTCTGGTCACTTGTCCCAGACACCCCGTCAGTGCTGGATGTACTCGCTCCCAGATTGCCCCTTTGGAGGGGCACCGGCGCAGTGAGAGGCGCCGGATGAGGAGTCCTGGCTCTCGTCCAAGCTCTGGCACTTCCCAGTGGTGCAGCCCTCAGAAAGCCACCCACTCTCTTTGGGGCTCAGTTTAGTCACCTGTAAAAGGCCCTGAAGGGTGACGTTGGGCTCCTCGCCTACTCACGGTCCTAAGTAGTCAACCCTGGACAGCTGCCTCCCTCTATTTCCCTGTCTGTCCGCCACTAATGGGGCCCCTCTGAAAGTGCTCCCAGTGCAGAGCCCCCCGCCCCCAAGCCCTAAAGTGGACTGTAGCCCAGTCCAAGGGTGAAAGCCTCAGGCATGCAGACTCTCGGGACAAACAGAGGCAAAAATGTCACTGGACAGCCCCTGTGCCTCCCACATTCTCACTTGGCAGATGGGGAAACAGAGACACAGAGAGAATCTGTGATGTGCTCAGGCCACACAGCAAGTCAGGCTTGGCGGACTGGGCACATAGGTGTCCCAGTCCCCGAGGGAGGCTCCCAGTCTGTTCTTGGGGGCCTCCCGTCAGAAGGAAGGGGTGGCGGTTGAGCTGGGTCTCGAACCCCAGGGCACGGCTGCATGATGAAAGGTGAGAAGGCAGCCTGCCCGGTGGAAGGGCTGTGCAGAGCCGAGCCTGGGGGCTGGGAGGGCGTGGGCTCAGGGAATGGAGGGGCAACTAGACTGCAATGCAAGGAGGCTGCAGAGCAGGGGAGCCCAGTGGGCTGAAGGACACAGCTCCCCGATGCTAGACCCTACCACCACCCGCTACAGGCACAGGGCTCAGGGCTGGACAGGGCCCACATGCTTCCTGGCTTCACCACGGGTTGAAGACTAAATGTCCTCCCTGTTACCCCACGGCCACAGGAGGAGCCCTGATCGGTCCCTGGCAGATGGGTGAGTCTTTCTCTACCCCTAAGCACCTGGTAGGTCACTTTATCTGTGCCACAGCATGGTGGTGAGATAGGGATAAGTGCCCATTCTCAAGCTCAAGGCCCAGCCCAGACCTGAAGCCCAATTCTGGCCCCACTGGCTCAGCAGCTGTAAGGTCTCAAGCAGGTCACTTAACCTCTCTGAGCCTCTTTCCACACCTGGCTGGTGGACAGGATGGAACCAGAGAATGTCTCCAAAGTACTTGGCCCACAGTAAGCACTCAAGAAATGTGACTTTTCTCCCACCTCTCTAGTCCCAATTTTAGATGTTCCCTGACTTCCTTATGGGAAGGGAGGGGCGGAGAGCGGACACAGAGAAGGCAGCTGGAGAGGCAGGAACTCCCCCTCCCAGCAGGCACCTGCACACTCCCAGCCCACTGAGGACCCCCCGCCTAGGAGGCCACAGTCACCGCACCCTCCACAGGTCCTTCGGGTCCCTAAGGGATCTCAAACCTCCCACCAGCGCCTTCCTCTTGGCCTCCTGAATCCTAGGCCCAGGCCTAAGCAACAGCCCTCTCCCCCAATCTGTCGATGGCTCCCACAGGGCAGGGAAATTAATACACTTGAGTCTGCTCTGAAGATGGGTCTGAGCTGGCCCCACACAGCCCTTGTCCTCCTTCCAGACACTGACGCTGCCTCTGGAGCCAGGTGATGTATGGATATGCACTGGCTAGGCAGGATGTATCTTCCACCTCTCAGTGGCTAGGATGGGAAGGCACCTTCCTCTCTGCCTCACCGCCAGACCTCCAGGCTCAGAGAGGCTGAGGCTAGAAGTAGGGCTTGGACACATAATCCCCAAGGTGGCCTGATTGCGACCATGAGACCTGGCCCTTAGTTTAGAGAGGCCCAGAGAGGGAAGGCAAACTTGCTTAGGGCCACACACAGATGCAGAGCTGGGGTTGGGGGGACAACAGGAAACTTTGCTAACAAGGGTCTGAGTTCCCTTCCTGACCGGCCTTGAGCAAGTCACTCACAGTCCAGTCTCCTCTGAAGGGGGGATGGTAATAGCATCTAACCCAAGGCAAGGTGAGAATTAAATAAGCTAATTGAATTCTCCATGTCCAGGAGGCCCTCACCACAGTAGCCAGCACACAGTAGGCACTAAATAAGTCATAGCTTCTTCCAAGACCCCGGAGGTATCCAATCTGCCCAGTTATCTGCCTGGAAGATGAATAGAAACAGCAAAGCCTCCAGAGTCCCAAGGACTGGAGTCTAGGGACCCCAGCAGGCCTTTTCAGACTTGCTGCCATGTTTGCACAGAAGGGGAGGGCTGAAGTTACCCCTGGTTCCTTCCTACAGAGAGTTGGGCCTGCTGGGCTCCTCTGTCCTCAGCAGCCACTTCATACTGGTGGGAGGAGGCAGCGGGTGGGATGAGGGATGGAGATATGGGCTGCCGGACAGGAGACTTTGAACATGAGTGGTCATCCCTGAGGTCACCTGCATCCCCTACTTCCTGGAGGTGGCCAACCCTGGTTACTTACTGAGTGATTTGGACAGAAATGTTGAGAGGGCCGGGTGTCCTGAACTAGGTGGTCATTAAGGCACAAGAACTGGACTAATTGTTGGCTGGGGCTGGATTCTTGCATCCCAAGTCCTTAAACACTCAGAAACTCTGTGCTGGGATTTTGGACCTTGGGGTGGGGGCGGCTTTCTGCCTGTTGCAATGCCGTGGATTGCCGGGGGTGCGACAGACAGCTGTGGTTACAGCCACCACTCAGCAAGCTGAATTCCCACCTTCTGAGCCTGGGTCAGGCCTTCAAGGGTTTCTCACCCTGCCCCCTTGACCCCACCTGTGAATTTGGGCCACCCACAGGCTGAGGAGGGGCTCCTTCCCACAGGAATGTGCTGGGACCCGGACTCCCTAGTGTCCATAGAGGTCTGGAAGTGCTTTTCTGCCACCTACCCTCCCCAGAGATGCTCAGCTGCCACCTGTGGTGGAGGGCGCTGCAGTGGTAACAGTTCATGTCCATGTGAACAGGTAGGAAGACTGAGGCCGGAAAGGAGCGCCTTCCCTTGCGCCTAGTGACACAGGGAGGAAGAATTTCCCCTGGGAAAATCAAACAGGCTCCCGCCCCCGCTCCCCCCCCTCCCCACACCCCGGTGGACCTGAGCTGCAGTTTTCTGAGCACTCAGGGATTCCAGGCTGAGTTCACCGGCTGTCAGACTAGCAGAGCCTTGAGAATGAATTCAAAGCTGGCAAATGCATTTTTCCTCCTCTCCCTCGGTAATGGAAGGAGTGATCTCTCCGGCTCTGAAGGAGTTCAAGCCGAGGTCAGAGGAGCCCTCTGAAGCATGTTCTAAAATGGGGGTCTGTGGTCGGGGGCAGTGCTCCGGCCTGCTCCCGGGGTTGGCCCGGGGTCTGCGCACATCACCGCCCATGAGGCCCAAGCGACTCGCAAGTCTGCGTTGCACGTCCGCACTCCCATGCGGACCTCGTCAATCAGGTAGCGGCCCCGGCCAGGCCAGGGCATCTTCGGCCCGCGCCAGGCCTCGGGGGAGACCCCCGCCCGGGCTGCCCCCCAGTGCCCGGCCCCCCCCCCGGCGGTGTCATTGTTCTCTGACGTCACTCCACGGCCCCGCCCCTCGCCCCCCACTCATCCTCCCCACCTCCGACTCTCGGCGCCCGCGACCCTGCAGCCTCCGAAGCCGGGGCCGTGCAGGGCTCCCCCCGCGGCCCGGCCGGGCCTGCGCCCCCTTGCGCTCTGCCCAACTTGCCTTTGTTATTCCAGCTCCCTTCCTCGCTTCGCCTCCGACACTGCGGCGGCCTGCAAAACGTGGAGCGCGGAATTGACGCCACACCTGGAATTCTAAGCGGGCTCCCGGCCGAAGCTCCCCCGCCTGCCCGGGGAGGGGAGTGCGTGCATGTGCGCGCGCGCGCGTGTGTCCAACGGGGGCTGAGAGGGCGTTGATCATGATTGGGACTGGGGGTGCCGAAAATCAGGGGTGGGGGGCTTTGAGGAAGGGGTGTGGAAGAGGAAGTGGGGGAGGGGGCGTGTGTTTGTATTTGTACATGAACGTGAGGATTTAGTGCACAGGGGAACGTTTTATGTTTTGTTTTTTGAGTGTATGTGGGGCTGCGCACAGCGATGTGTGTGTGCAATTGTATGTATGCTTGCTGTGGCCGTGTAAGCGGGGATATTTGTGAGTGAAAGTGTGAGTGTGTGGGGGGGCGTTTGTGTGTGGGGCGGTGAGCGTGTTTGCAATGCTGAGGGTAGGAGCGAATGTGTGTGCCGTTTGTGTAGGAGTTTCCGTGAGAGTAGCAGTGGACGTGAGCCAAAGTGGGCGCGCACTTGGATGCTCTCGGGGGTGGGTCTGCGAGGAGAACCCCAGAGTAGGCACACCCAACTGCGCCTAGAGAGTGCCATCGCTCTGCGCCACCCTCGGAGCAGTGCCTAGCCCGGGGCGGGGGGCTGGGCTCTCTTTGGCCCCGTCCGGCCCGCGCACACGGCGCCCCGAGTCTCCCCGCGGGGCCTTGGAGAATCCACGCGTCTCTGGAGTGTGCAGAGTGCCGCGGATCAACCGTGCGCACTGCACCCGTGCTCCCTCCCCAGCCGTCGGGGGTACCGAGCTTTAACCTCCCCCAACGTCGCCCTAAGTGGTGGTGGTGGGGTCCTCTTCTCGCCCCACCCGCCAGTCCCTGGGCTTCAGGAACAACCCCAAAGTTCTCCTTCAGGGGAAGGTTTTGGAGATCTTGTTAGCAACGCGCTCGCCCCCAATTCGGGTACCTGACAGCGCCGAGGCCCCGAGCGCACTCCAGGCGGGGGCGTACGAGCGCGCGGGGTGCGGGCACTCGGGTGAACCCGGTGATTTGGGTCTCTTTCCCAATGTGCTCCCTTCTTAAGCTCAGCGTTTCTCCGCTTCTCCAAACTTACTGGGGGTGGGGGAGCGCTGGGGGGGCGTTAGGGAGTAGCGAAGGGAGTGGGGAGAAAGAGGGAAGTGAGTGAACCGGCAGCGTATCCGGGAGAAGGTGACAAGGAGCTTTTCCCAAGAGGGGAAAAGCTTAGAGAGCGCAGGGACAGTGGAGCAGGGAAGAAAGAGGAAAAGAAGGGGAAGGAAAAGCGAGGGGGAGAACGAGGGGAGGCGGAAGGAAAGGGAAAGAGAGAGCACGGAGAGCGCCAGCCAAGCCGAGCCCAGCCGAGCGCTGGCGGCGGCGGCGCTGCGCTCCGCTCCGGCCGTAACTCCGCGCCGGCTTTTGCGGGCGGCCGGCGGCGCGGGGCCCTTTGGAAATAGAATAGCCAATGTAATCTGACACTTCAACTTGCTCGGCTCCGGGCGAGTTGATTCACTTACTCACCCCCTAACGCCGAGTTCCTTTTCACTGTCTGTGGACATTAAAAAAGCGAGCGGCGGCGGCGGGCGCCCGGGAGAGCGAGCGGCCGGGCGACGGGCGGGCGAGCAGCGATCAGGCGGCCGAGCGAGCGAGCACCGCCGGCGCAGCGCGGTGACCCCAGCCCCAGCCGGCGCGGAGAGGAGAAGGAGCCGAGCCGATCTCGGCGCCCTCGCTGCGTTCCTCCCGGCCCGAGCCGGCGCTACCCGGCGGTGGCGGCGGCGCGTCCTCCAGCGGCGGCGGCGGCGCTCGCAGCGCCCGGTAAGTTTGGGGCCAGAACCAGGCGCCCGCTGGCCCCGGGGCTTCCTCCTGCTCCCCGCTGACTCTCGGGGTGCAAACGTGGGGTGCTGGGTGCTGGGGCTTTTCGCTTAAAGGGTCTGCCAGAGCGGGGCGATAGGCCGGCGGCTTGGGCTGCGCTCCGCTCCCCTTGGCGGCCGGGGGCGGAGGCCCAGGCGGCCGGCGAGCTTCGAGCTGCGCGGAGCCGGCTTGGGCTGCGCGCGGGGGCCGGGGTTCATAGGGTGTGCGGGGCGTAAGTGCGGTCGTGCGCGCGCGGACCCGGTGCCCGCCTTCTGCCGGCGCTCCTCCAGCCCTCGCTCTGGACACCCACCCGGGGGCCGGGCAGGACCGGGATTCGGAGGAGGGAAGGAAGGACCGGGGAAGGACCGCCTCGGTCTCCCTCGCCTCCTGTGGGGAGATGCGAAGTTGTGCGCCTGTGTGTGTACGAGAACCGCTGGGGAAGGCGCGGGATTTCAGGGTGGCAGGGGGTGGTGGTGTTAAGTTGTGCATCTGAATTTCCAGGGAAAACACACACTTTTGTAAACGGGAGGTGGAGGCGCGGTTAAGTTGTTGGTGTGGGAATTGCCCGGGGAAAGGCGGCGCGGTACACGCGAGGAACGCCGAGGTGTGTGGTTGTGTGGGGGGCTTCTTGTAGTGTCTCGGAAGCCCGAGGGGCGCTCAAGCCAACGCCTGGACGGGGCTGCCCCGGCCAGGAGGGGAGCCCAGAGGGAAGATGTGCGAGTGTGCGCGCGCGCGCGCGTTGCAAATACGAAAGTAATTTCCCCGGGTTCTTTCTTCCTCTCCGTCTCCGGCGGCGGTGGCCCCGGGGGAGTGGGAGGCCGACCGAGACGGAGGTTGGGGGCCCGGGCCCGGGCCGGAGCTGGAGCTGGGGTAGAGGGGGGAGGGTGGCGGGCTTCTTTCACATTCCTGGCGTTGGGACTAGAGAGAAAACAGTGGGGAGCTCGGCTTCGGCGTCTGGGGCGCGGGCAGCGGGCGCGCGTCGCCCCCTCGCCGGGGACATCTGTCCAGGAAGCCGGCCGGGCGGGGAGAGGGCGCGGTGCGGAGGGCAGGCTCCCCGCCCCGGAGCGGTGGGGGCGCGGGCGAGGGGCGGCCGCCTTCCCGGCCATTGTGCGCCAGCAGATTTTCACGGGAGACTGCCCCGGAGCCGCCGGAGAAGGCCGGGAGCCGGCCTCAGCCCCGGGTTTAAAAGACACTCCAGGAATGTAAACAACCCGGGCGGGAGCGCGCCAGGGCAGCGGGCCCGGGCCCCCACCCCGCCCCGGGGGACTGCCTGTCGGCCGCCCTGCCCTGCCACTCTACCTGCCGCAAACTTTTTCCTCCTCTGCCTTTCCTTCGCACCTCGCCCCTCCAGCGAGGCACGGAGCGACCGCCTCTCCAAGCAGGGGCCAACGGCGCCCGGCACCCGCGCCTGACCCGGAGGCCGGGCCGCGCAGTCCCGGCTTCGGTGCCTGGAGCCCCGGCTGAGCCCGGGAGCCGCCGGCTTCCTGGGCAGGCAGTGCCTGAGTAACTGGGGTTCCGAGACTGCCCGCCCGCCTCCCTCCCTCCCTCCCTCCCGCTGCTCCTTCCCCCGCTCGCTCCCCCCCTTCTCCTCTCCCCTGACTGCTTTTCCAATGCCCTGACATGAGGGAGGAAGATTTAACTTGGCAGCCCAAACAAATGTTCTCTCACAGGTCCTCCAAGAAGCTGGCGGCTGGGCTGGCGGGGTGAGGGCACTGCTCGGCCAGCCTTTCCCTTCCCTCTGCTCTGCTGCGGACATTTGGAGTCCCCCGGGGGGACAGCCCTGGGCAAGGGAGAGTAGGGCCCAACCCCAAAGATTTAAAAGGGCAGTGAGCAGCTGCCTGTGGAAGTGCCTGGCTTGGCGCCGGGAGCAGAGGCGCTCGGAGCTGCCTCCTGGTGCCAAGGGTTTTCTGAAGGATTTTCTTGAGCAACAGTTTGTCTCCGTGCTGCAACCTGGGATCCGGGCCTGGTAGACCAGAGGGTTAACCAGTGCCCTCTCCTCCTCCCTTGTGGGTGTGAGGACAGGCTGGTTACACAGGGCAGGGCAGGAGGCCAGAGGCTGTTCCCAGAGGTGCCTGGGTTTGCTTATTATTGTTTTTTGAAGGTACAGATAGAGCAGCCGGCGCTGGGGCTGGAGAACCGGGCAGCCTGGCTGCGGGTGAATTCCAGCCTGTCTTCGCTGGCATTTGGATGGTCCCGGGAGTGTGAAAGCTGCTTGTGAGCGATCAGGGAAGTTTAGATGAGAGAGCAAGCCCCTCGCTTTCACTGTCCTGGCTGCTTTTTGAGGGGGTCCGGAGTGGGGGGAATTCTGGCCCCTCACTTGGTGGCTCCTGGCCCTGGTGCAGAGGCCGGGTGGGTTTGTGAATACCCCAAGCCTCGTGCTGACCTTTCCCTCTTCAAGTTGAGGATGTCGAAACACCAGCATCAAACAAAAGACACATTGAAAGCTGTATCTGCTACCGAGCACGTGTGACTTCGGAGCCCAGGGAATGCATTTGGAGGGAGATGGTGTTTTCTTCTGAGTTTTATGATTTCAGTTGGGTTTTGTTTTCCCCAAAAGGACAGAAGCATCTCCTTGTCCCAAATCACGAGGTTATGAAGTGCTGTTTTCACATGTAAATCTCAAAAGTTTAGACTTCTGAGAGTTGGTGGCAGTGACTGGGGGTGGGAGCAGCAGGGAGTTTGCAAGAGTTGGCCTGGGCATTTCGGGTATGGCTCGCTGAGAAGAATCAGGAATAAGAAATTGCTGGACTTATGGGAAACTTTGAATAAATAGCCTTGTCTATGCAGAAAAGGGTTGCTGGCTTCTTTGTGTGGACAAAATGTCCCTTTTCCCTCCCAAGGAAAGGGGGGAGGAAGACTCTCGTTCCACTCACAGCCAGGAGCAAAGTGAAGAAAGATCTAGAAACTGAGGGTCTGGCCACAGAACCAGTCTCTCTCTCTCTCTCTCTCTCTCTCTCTCTCTCTCTCTCTCTCTCTCACACACACACACACACACACACACACACACACACACGCACGCACGCATACTTCCCTAGTGTATTGTCCCATCCCTGGCTCCCATAGATATGCCTCCAACATAGGACAGGTGTCCAGGGTTGACTCATTCCAGAAAATTGCAGGGGCAAGGACCCAGCTGAGAAGAGCTGCAAACTTCACTTTTTTTCCTGTTTTTTCCTGATTGGGGGTGGGGGTGGGGAGGAGATTAAGGAAGGAAGACACTTCGAGGCCTGCCATGTTCTGAGAGTTCCGTCACAAGAGTACCTGCATATGAAGCCATGGAGACAGAGGGTCCAATGAGTGGCAGTGACCCTGGCCTCAGGGTAAAACATGCTGTAAGAAATTTGGGCACCAGCAAGTTAATTTCCGGAAGCGTCTGTGGGTACTCAGTCATGGAACCAGGAAGCAGGGCCTGCCAGGTGGTGACTGGGTCCCCTACGTTTTTATTCATAACTTTGCTCCCAAGGGCCCTTGCCTGGCTCCTATCGCTGCCTCATCTTTATGAGGTTCCTGAGATTTTGTGTGGACAACAAAGGCCGGGCTGCCATAATTACCCCTACACCGCTGCCGCCTGGCCTGGTGGCTGCTCTGACCTCTCAGCAGGACACAGTGCCCTCTGCCTGTGCCCTCCAAGGGGGTTCTTTGTCCTCAAGAGTCCCAGAGGATGGGAAGGCAGCAGTCTGCTTGGGCTGTAAGCTCCAGGAGTGAGTCTGAGGTTGGGCTCTACCTTCAGAGAGGATGAAGGGAGGCTGAGAAAACCCATCCCAGGGATAGGCTCCAGGGAGAGTCCAGAAACCTGTCATGGTTGTGTGGGTCTTCCCGTTACATAAGGAGATGGTGGAGAGGAAGAAGGTGTCAGCTTGCTGGCTGCTTTGGGACAGTAACTTTCCTCTGGTGGGCCTTAGTTTCCTGATCTGTAAAATGGGTCCAAGGGCAGAAGTCTTCCCATCCCACCTGGTTGCTGGGAGGATGAGGCAGATGTAAGCACAAGAACTCAGGGCATGTGTCCCTGGAAGGCCTGGTAGGCTCTGGGTGCAGAATGGATAGAACACAAAGTGGTTGGATTGGAGGTGCTAGAAGCATTTTCCAGAAGTTGCTCTCTCATCGAAGTCTACCACCCTGGCAGCTGATTGTCCAGCCTCAGCTTGCATGCCCCCCAGGACAGGGTGCTCACCACTTCCAAGAAGCCTCAGCCTTCAGTGCATATCTTCTGGAAATCCACAGCTCCTGACCCTCACTATGGGCTTGAAGCACAGAGGGCTCTCGAGACCACAGACTCATTATTTTCCAAATGAGCATGTGTTTAAGACCAGTGCCCAGGCAGGCCATACTGACCTGGGGTAGGGGCCCCCCTTTGAATGGCTGCTTCCAGCCCTTACTGGGAGTGACCTGTGGGGGTGGGGTGGGGAAGGGCCTGCCTGGGGAGCTCCCTGTCATTTGTCTTCGAATGCCAGGCTTGCCTCTCGGGCGCTTTCTCTCCTTGCAGCTGGGCATGAGAAGGAAGGGGGTGCATAATGAGGGGCGGGGTCGGTCAGGGGCCCAGCTTTGATGCCACATGTGTTTACCGAGAGTCCACGGTGCGCAGCCTGTGCCTGGGTGAGACCCAGAGCTGTGTAAGACGGTTCCTGCTCCTTAGGTGCTTACGGGCTAGTGAGGGCAGCAACATCAGGCCAAATAAATAATTAACCACTACCGGCTGGCTGCCTGCCGTGGGGCACATGATGACAGTAATAACCGCAGCCCCTCTCCTTTGTACAGTTGGTGGATTTAGAAGTATTCTCCAACTTTGTTTAACCCCAGTAACAGCAGTGTAACTTAGTTACTGTTTGGAATTACCCCCATTAACAGGAAAACCAAGGTTCAGAGAGGTCAGACGACTTGTGGCAAGGCCAGGACTCAACGCGAGGCCTTACTGTGCCAGTACTCTGCTGCCTCCTTCCCAGTCCCCTCAGTGAGAGCCCCAGCCAGGCTGGGGCACGGGGGCAGAAGTCGCGTGGACTCCAAGCATGGGGACTGGGGAACAAGGTTGAGGAGCAGCTGTTCCCAGGAAGGGTCACAGCTTTGCCTCGTCTGTGCACCCTCCTCCCATCTGGCAGCACAGGGTCCATGCCCCTGCAGTTGTGCCCCTTTCTTTTAGCAGTGTCTGACAACCAGCTTGCTCTGAACCCCAAATCCTGCCTGGACTGCCCCGGGCACACAGGTCTGTGCACGGCCTTCCTCCCCGTCCCTGGCCCTGGAGCAGGAGGCAGAGGTATTTCCAGCCCCTGGGTCCCTGTGAGGCCCAAGGCTCTTCCCTGGGCTGCTGTCCTTTCTACAGCCGCTCCTCTGGCTGAGTCAGTCCCCAGGCCGCCCTGTGGGGGACTTTGGGTTCCTTCTGTCCTGTGCAGCCTGCAAAACCTCCTGGTTTTCTGGAGCTCAGCTGAGTGCTACCCTAGGACAAAGCTGCAGCTGGTGGGGTTCAGGGCAGGGAGCAGCCGGGCAGGCTGAGCTGGCACCTCCCCAGGAAGCCTGGCCCAGCCTGGCACACCTGTGCAGGTAATGACTGTAGCTCTGGAGGGCCCTGGCCCCGCCTGTCAGGCCCAGCTGCCGGGGTTACTGCAGGCTTGTGCTGGGGGAGGCCGGGGTGTCTGAGCTAATTAGATTTCTTGGATTTCAATGCTCCCCTAATCCTGTTAGCCGGGCTGTAATTGTAACCACTTGAAGGTTTCGGCTGTGGCAAGCTGCTGAGGACAGACGGTGTGGGGACTCTGCTGTGCCCCAGCCCTAGCCCCAGACAGCCGGCTGGGGACTGGGGAGTGCCTTCCTAGGCCTCCAGGGTAGGGGTCTGAGTGACAGTGGGTGTCGCGGTCGTCTACAGAATCTCAGCATCGCGGACTGTCAGAACAGACATCGCCCTCTGAGATCATCTGGCTCACGGTACAGATGGGGAAACTGAGACCCACGGAGGAACAGAAATTGGCCCAGGCCCTGAGTGGTTGGTAGAGTATCAGGTACTTGTGGTCTGACTTTGTGATCTTTGCCTCTGGAGCCTTTAGGGCAGGTCTGGAATCCCCAAAGATTTCTATCACCAGACATAGGGATTGGGGGCCTTTATTTGTCCCCAGTCCCCCAGTTGGCGGTTACCTATTCTATATTCCCCTACCCTGTGTGCACGCGTGCCTGCCTGCACACACTCACGCACACGCGCACACACAGCCCCGCTGGCCAGGGCTTCAGCTAAGGGGTCAGGCCTGCCCTCCCTGGCACTCTGAGGCATGGGGGCTCTCCGCCTCCTCCACCAGCCCTTCCCAGATACTCGCCCCCTTGGAGCGTCCATTTCCATGCAGATCAGGAAACAGCCAAGCTATTCTGATGGGGAGGGCGTTAACATATATACAGCCTCTTTGTACTTTCCCTGGCTCTTTCTTCCAGAGTTCGTTTTTGGTGTCTGGCTTAAATGGAAACTGCACCCGGTCCTTGTCTTCTCTCCCCCAGCCCTATTCCCACTCGGGTCATCCACCCCCAGGGGTTGGCGCTGGCAGGGGGAGGTGGAAGGTGTGCCAACTTGGGAACCCCTTCCCCCAGCAGTCCCCCGCTGTGATCCTCCTCCGCTCTGGAGCAGTGGGGAGAGATGCCTGGAAACCTCCTTCCACTTCGGAAGCTCCCTGGCTCTGGGTTTGAACCCCTGAGCATGTAGCCTAGAATCAGGGGAGACTGCTTGGGTTACCTGGTCTGACCTTTCCTTTTCTAGCCCAGGAAACTGAACCGCGGAAAGAAACGATTGGCCTCATCCAAGGTCAGCCGTGAATGGGTGACTGAGCTGGGCCCGGAACCCGGTCTCAACCAGCCCATTAGCTCATGAAACATTTATTGCACGTGTGCCGTTGGCCCCTGTTGGCCCAGCACAGCCCCCTTAGCCACTCTTGCGCTCATGAATAAACGCTTTTCAGCTCTGAGTGAGCCTGGGGGTGGGGCGGGCAGGGTTCGCTTCGGAGCACTCAGGAAAAGGACTGAGGATGGGGCATCTTCAGCAGTAGTCCCAGATCCTCTGCAGCCGTGGCCGTGGCCGTGGCCGGGGCCGGGGCCGGGGGAGGATGGATTGGCATCAGAGCCCCAACCCAGCAGCATGCGTCTTTACAGGGTGATTGTGTTGAGGATTTGAGGGAAGCGAAACCTTTTAGGGAGGATACAAGGTTTCTCATCTGCTAGGGCCTGTTTAACCAAGAGGATGGGTGGCTTCCTCCCTCTCCCCCCATCCTCTCCCCCAGCCCTGCACAGGATCTGACTTTTGTCCTGCGCGGCGCTAATGGCCCACTGGCTTGTTCCTGCCATCACTTCCTCTGTGGGTAGGGGAGCAGGGAGTCTTCTCACCACGCCCTGGGAGTCACCAGCTGAGAGTCACCTGTGCCAGGCCCAGGTGAGAGCAAGGAGGAAGAGATGCCAGGTGCCTGGACCTTGCCCTGTCCGCAGGGCTCCCGCCTAGACTCCCACCCCTGCTCCCTGGTGGACCTTGACCGCAGCTGGGAAGCACAGTGCGCAGCTACAGCCAGCCAGTGTGACCTGGCCGCTGGACGGACAGGCACAGAGACCTCTAGGAAAGAGTCCTGAAACTCTTCCCTGGCATTTGCAAGTGGGAAGGGTCCTTCAGGGGGTCTCAGGCCAGCCTTCTGGTTTTGTAGGTGGGGAAGCCCAGAGAGGTGGAGGGACGGGCTACAGCTCATACAGTGGGGTGGCGCCCTCACACTGGGGTGTCTCACCCGGCCAGTGCGGCTATGTGGGGAGGGGTGGAGTTTTCCATTGATGTCTGGCTTTCCTGCCCCTGCTGTTGTTTGTGTCCTTAAAATGACTTTCCAAAGGTCTACCATAAATACCATAATAGCCAGCAATTATTGGGCAACTGCTTTGCTTCAGGCTCCTCTCAGACTGCCTGGGTTCAACTCTCAGCTCCACCCTTTGTGAGCTCTGTAACTTTGGGCAGGTTATGTTTAACTTCTCAGACTTTGGTCTCCGCATCTGTAGAGCAGGCTTACTAATAGTGTAATAAGAATGAACATACTGCCTTCCCCATAGGTAGAGAGGACGGAGCGTGCACAGTGCCTGGCACATAGTAAGTGCTCAAGAAACGATAGCCTTAGTCTGTGTCATGCCTTACCTCTGACTTAGGGATGAGGAGGTCACGGGGTGCCTCAGGCCCAACCAAAGCCTGGACCCTGTCTCCTGATCCCCGGCACCCACCGTTATCCATGCTCTCTTTCTGTGTAGTGTGAAAGGCTGCCACATCGTCTCTGCGAGGCCCCCAGTAATAACCCAAGTGCGTTTTAATTCAGCCTGCCAGGGAAGCCCGTTCCCCTGGGAGAGGTGCTAGAAAGGCGGAGATTGCATCTGGATTGGGGGCGGGCGGTGTCGGGCTTTGTCAACTGCTGCTGTCCTGCAGAGTTGCTGCGAACAGGAACTGACTGTGGGACCTCCAGCCAGGTACTCACCCCTCGGAGCCTCAGTCGCCTCATCTGAAAATCATGAGCTGAGATCACATCATTGTTTCCCAAAGTGGGTTCTCGGGACCACCAGTCCCAAAAGGGAGGGCTGCAGGGTACGCTGCCCCTTTCCTGGGAACCTGTCAGCCTATGTGCCTGCAAGGGAAGTCGTGGAGTAAGGAGCCCTTGGCCTCACCCAGCGTTTCTCAAACCTGCAGGACACACTACCCACCCCCTTTCTAATGCACAATAACTATTGAAAAGACCAGTGGAACATTTTGGGAAATGCCAGGCTCAATGGTCCCTTCCAGCCCTGGCATCTACTGTTCCCTCCACCCCAGGATGGTTTATCTGTTGAAGAACTACCTTCCCGGGGGGCCTCGCAGTGGGCAGGACAGGGAAGGCGTACACCTGGACAGAAATCCTCCCCCCGACCAGCTTTCCTGGCAGTTCCAGCTGATTTCTACCCACCCTCCAGCCTGCGTCTGTGTCACTTTTGCTGGCCTCCTTTTCTTTTCTTTATTTGTTACCAGACCACAAATCTGTTTGTGGTTGGGCAGTCCCAAAAGCACGGCCAGCTCGGCAGAGGGGCGGGACCGCTGCCATGTCCCTAGTGATGGGCACAGAGGCTCTCAGGCTGTCAGAGCTGGAAGGGCCTCGTACCTGCCTGCAGGGGCTGGGAGCCCCCCGAACCTGTGTGCACACCTTGGCAAACATGCATTTTTCTGGAGAGATGGTCCTCAGCTTTATTCAGATCCTCAAATCAGTGGGGGTATCTGAAAGTGGTATCAAAACTGTGGCCTCAATCCAAGGGTCGACTGCAGTCCCTGGCCCCGGAGTGGAGTGGAACTGCCAGCCTGCTTTCTCCCCGTCCTGCCCACACACCCTTCCATTCCAGCTCAGTCGTGTGACCTCTCTGGATGTGAAGACGTCTGTGTTTACAACCCCTGCTTCTAATCCAGCTCGACTTGACCAAGGTCATGAACAGTGGTAGGCCCCTAGGACACAAGCCTTGGCACAGGGCTAGGGTGGCCCGGGGATGGTGGGGGAGTGGCAGACAGGTATGGCCTCCTGCACCAGCTGACCTCACTGTGGAACGGTCCCATCTGGTCCTGGCTGAAATGCTGGGGATTAGGAAGTCCCCGCCCACCCCTTCTTCCAGGAAGCTGGGCGGGACTGGTTTAGGACTCACCTCCTCTGGGTCAGGAGTCCAGCTCCAGCCCTCCTGGCCACCCAGTTAATGGATGGTTTTCATGGGCCAGGGGCCCACTGGCATTTACGTACACTCCTATCTTCAGAACACCTGCTGGTGGGAATTAGTTATGAGCCCTGCTGGGGGTGTCATGCCGGCGGTGGGGAGGGCAGCCTGGGGCCTTGGGGAGAGCCGTGGGCCCAAGCTGGGGTTCCGTGCTCATGCTGGCAGGCCCACCGCGTGACCACGCATGGGTCACTTGGCCCCTCTGGCTCACAGTCCTCATGTCCCCGACCCTCTGGGATTTGAGAAGTGGGCTTTGTGGCTGGCGGGGAGTGAGCGAGGGGACTCCTCGGCCACCAGCCTCCCTGCCCAGTTTGCCTGGCCCATCTGAGCTCCATGGCCTTCTTGTGCCTCAGCTCCTGGGAGAAGGGCAGAAAGCTTTGGGTGTGATTTCTTTTTTTATTTGTATAAATTTAAGGGGTGCGAGTGCAATTTTGTTACATGGATACATCACATAGTGGTGGAGTCTGTGCTCCTAGTGCATCCATCACCGGAATGATGCACGTTGCACCTATTAAGTAATCTCTCCTCACCCACCCCTCCCACCTGGGTGTGATCTCTTGTTTGGCATTTGGTGATGGGACGGTGAACCTGTGAGTTTGGTATCAACGACCTCCTGCAAAAGGATGCCCTTCCGATTCCTGCTCCCCCAGCCCCAGCCTGGGTCAACACCTCCACCTGCGTTTTTGGCTGTGCGCGGGCTCTCTGCCTTGTAGATGGCCTCCCTCTTAGCCAGCTCCCCAGAGGGGCCCAGGCAGTGTGCTTTGCTCCACCCAAGGGCTCTGGACACTACTGTTTCCGGTATTCCTGGGACCTTTGATTCCCAAGGACCTTGGTGGCCACCTCCTCTGATGCCTGCCACACAGATGACTTGTGACCCTTCTGCAGCGTCCCCCACAGGGCACCTTCCTGTGTGGGCTTGCATGCCTCCAGGCACAGGCTGCTCCCCACCTCCCTGGCGGCCCCCTCTGTCTAGGCATGTCACGTGGAGCCTAGAAGGATAGCCCTCCCCTAGTTCTCGTTCAGGACCGTGTGGAATACGGTGAATTCGATTCTCAGGAACTCTCTTCCATACTTTGCGTCAGGGATCGTGTCCTCAGAGAACTCTCCTCTTTAGGCTGAGTCTAAGCTGGAGCAGGCAGAGGGGCTTCCCGGAGGAGGTGGCCTTCTTATATCCCCCGGGCCTCCTTATTATCTCGGCCTCTGGTAAAAGTCTGGGCAGCTTGGAGACCTCGGGCCTGACCTGGAAATAACCTGGCCCAGGTTGTGAAACCGAGAAGTAGGCTGGGGAGGCTCCAGCAGTGGCTCACTGGGGCCCGAGGGGAAGAAAGCGGCTTGGCATCAGCTCGTCAAGCAGGGTCAGACACGCTGGCAGTTCGAGAAGGCGGTCTGTCTCCCAGCCTCTCCCAGCACGCTCACCTGCACCTGGAGCTGGAGCCCCTCGATGGCCAGGGGCTGTGGGTAGCATTTCCTCCCGCCTGCCTGCACCTGGCTCCTTGCCGAACTCCTCTGGGTCCGGCCCTGCCCCCTGCCCCTCTGTCAGGGCACAGAGCGTCTGCAGGCCCAGAGACCTGGCCCTTCGGCAAGGAGCACTGGATTTTGAGTCAGAATTTCTGGCATTGCCTCCTACCAATGGCTTCAGTGGGGGCTGTTGCAAGAGTCAGATGGGAGAGCCGGCGCCTCGCATGCTCTGTAGTGTCACCGCGTCTGGGAGTGTAATGTTTTATGACCATGTGCAGCAGTGATAATGGCAGCGCAGAAAGGCGTGGGAGCTCATCCAGGCCAACCCTTTTATTTAGCTGCTGAGCCTGACCCCGCAGGGGACAAGGTCACATGGCAAGTCCCTGGCAGAGTTGGAACTAAAACCCAGGTGCTCCCACCATCCATCCAGTGCCTGGCCCCTGCCTTGTTACCCCACAGAAACGCTTTCCTGGAGTCAGGCACAGGAGAGGTTCCTCTGTGGCTGTGGCAATGGCGCTGGCCTGGCCTGGCACTTACCGGACTCATCTCCCAAAGCTGCTGGGCCTCTGGCTGTGCTCACCAGAACTGCCAGGCCTGGGGGCAGGCAGGCGGTCACCAGGGTCTCTGTGAGACAGCTGGCTTCTCCAGCCCAGGGCCCTGCCTGTGACTGCTGCCCTGTAGCAGGTACTTTCTCTCACTGCCTGGCTCATACAGGGCTGCCTTGGGCTGCCAACCATCACCTTGGGTGGAAACAGTCACCAGGAGCCTACCAGAGAGCATTGCCCAGTTGTCTGGCCCAGCTGGCCACAGGGCGTTGCCCAGGCTTGGACCAGGACTTGCATTTGTGGCCCTAGATCCAGCATGGTGTGACTCCTCCCAGGCCCCTGAAGACCCAAAGATGCCCAGACTATTGGAGAAGGACAGACCTGGGCAACTAGCTTATTGATTTTCTTCTCACCCATTTCCCAGATTAGGGAACTGAGGCCAGAAAGGATTCTAGCTATAGAGCCAGCAAGATCCCAAGTCCGCCCGTCCTGGCCCGTCCTGGCCTCCCTCTGTTTCCTCCCTCTGCTCCCTGAGGCTGTCCTTGGCCTGTCCAAGCCTCGTGTATGGGACTGAGTGGCTATGGGCACAGTAGCCATGGCTTCTTTTTCCTCAGACTCCTCCAGGCCCCCAGGCCACGCCCTGCTGGGGTCCTTGTGCCAGCCTGAGAATGAGGTTCTACCTGGGATCCCTCTGTGCCTCCCCTTCCCCAGCTCCCCAAGAAAGATGGATTCACTTACTCATTCATCAAATTTGTCATGCACCTACTGTGTGCCAAGCACTATTCCAGGCCCTGGGGATACACTGGGGAACTTGACAGAGGCCCTGCTTACATCCTAGTAGATGAGATAGTCAACAAGTCAACAACTTAATGTATGATGCCATGCTGAGTTATAAGTGCTTTGAAGAAAAATAAACCAGGATCAGGTGATACAGGGAGATGAGTCGGGGAGGGGGCTTCCTTGGATGGAGTGGTCAGGGAAGGCTTCTCTGAAGAGGCTGCAATTGAGCAGATACCTCAGGGAGGTGAGGGAGTGAACCCCGTGGATAGTTGGAAGAAGAGCTCTCCAGGCAGCAGGAGCAGCATGTGCAAAGGCCCTGTGGCAGGTGCATGTTTGGCATGCTCTAGGAAAAGCAGGGAGGCCAGTGTGGCTGGGTGGAGTGAAGGAAGGAAAGAGATAGGAGAGGGAGTCAGCAAGGTGATCAGGGACCAGGTCACAGAGGGCCTTATTAAGCACAGGAAGGGCTTCTGACTTCATGCTCAGTGATTTGGAAGCCACTGGAGGATTTTAAGTGAGGTACCTAGACTATCGGATATGCGTTCTAAGAAGGTCCCCTGACTGGCGAGCTGAGAATAGACTGTTAGGGAACAAGGTGGCAAGGAGGAGACCAGCTGGGCAGCCTTTGCAGGAACCGGAGTGGTCGGTGGGGCAGGGAGACAAGGCCAGATCCTGGGTGTATTTGGAAGGTTGTCTGAGACTGTGCCCGGAAGCCCATTGTCCACTTCTGTAAAGCAGGCTGCGGGGGTTGGGGGTTGGCACTAGAGAACTGGCCCAAGTCTCTGAGTCCTGGGGACCTGAGACCTTTTCCTCTTATGCTTACCAGCATCCATGCCACAAGCTACTCCGTCTCAGGTGCCCATTTAACAGTTGGAAAAATAGAGGCAGAGGGAAGTGATCCTGATAACCTGGTCTACGCTTGCAGTTGTGACGTTCTGCATCTCGTCTCCATGCCCATCTCCAGCTGATCCCCTTCCATTCATCCCGCACACTCTCATATCCTCTACTCTGTGCACCCTAGTTTTCTAACATGCCAGTCACCTGTCAGCCCTGGGGCTTTGGCATATGCCAGTTCCTCCACCCTGACGCTTCCATCTGGTGAACTCCTACCCATCCCTAAGTGGCCGGTTCAAAATCTGCCATCTCTGAACTCCCTCCCCTGACACTCTCAGCCACTGAGGATTTCTTCTCCACTGAAAACTCTTCTGTTTCCCTTCCACACTCCAGTGCCTGGGATCATCTTGGACTGGGGCCGGGTCTGTGCCTCCCTTCACACCCCCTCTTTCCGCTCTGTGGCCTCACAGCCTGGCCCAGGGCCGGCACAGAGGAGGGAACAAAAACATTTCAGTGTATTCCTGGAGCAGTAGCTGGTTACTATGGAAACAAGGAAGTGTTGCAACTTCCTGAACTTGAGGTTGGGGTCAAAGAGGGCAGCTGTATGTTGGCCCCAAAGGATCAACCCAAGATGACCATCCTGAGGTTCTTATTAATTCAGAGTCACTTTAGGCAGGCCCTTTCTCCTCCCTGAGCCTCAGTTTACCCATCAGTTAGACGGGGGTGTGGGGGTGGCTTGGCTCTCTGTTCTAACGTTCTGTGTCCCTGTGCCTCCACTCCTGCCACAGGATCAGAGGCAGGCCCTGTGCCCTCGTTGGGCCTCAATTTCCTCACTTTGTTCATCTATCTCCTCCAAGAAGATACCTCCTAAGTCAAGCAACTCCAGAATCCCAGAGTTTCAGCAGCTGGGCTGAAGAGTCACTGGGATTCTTGTGACTTACAGAGGCACAAAGAGGGAGGTGGCAGTGTGGGGAGCAGGAGGGTGGGCTGGCGAAACCAGGCTGGCTCACGCTGGTCTGAACCTGTG
Source organism: Indri indri (assembly GCA_004363605.1). Taxonomy (NCBI): domain Eukaryota; kingdom Metazoa; phylum Chordata; class Mammalia; order Primates; family Indriidae; genus Indri; species Indri indri. Next base: position 26,584 of record RJWJ010007962.1, on the reverse strand, counting down.
CGGGTCCCTGGGTCTCCTTCCCTCACCTTGAAGGTGGCCAGAGCCAGCGTTTGTCAGTGGCCCTTGCCTCCGCTGGACGCTGCCGGCTCCCCATTCGGCGCTGCAGCGTGTAGAGCCAGGCCTGCGATCGGAGGGCTGGCAGGTCCCGGGGCAGCCCCAGAGGCTGCTGCTGCCCACAGTGGCGGGGCCGAGTGGGTGGGCAGCATGTTCTCGCCATGTCTCTTCTCTCTCCGCTCCATTGCTCAGAAGCCAAGAGGTAGCCAAGCGGGAAACTGCAGCCGGGCTGCTGGCACCCTCCTCCCACGGCCCTGCAGTACCTGGGCAGGGTGGTTCTGGGGGCTCGGCCACAAAGGGCTCCGATCTAGCCTCTCCAAACCAGTGAGGCCAAGGGTCCAAGATGCCCAGCTTGGGACCAGACCCTGAGACGAGTCCAGCCCCTGCCATTTGGCAGGGTGGGCAGAGGCCTCGGCCTGCCTAACACCCCGCCCTGATCCTGCCTGGAACTTGGGAATGGCTTTTGGCCTTCCCTACCAGACCCCAAAGAGTGACCTGGGATGAGAGGCCCTCGGTGGCCTGCATGCTGATCTGTAAAATGGGTGGGGGTGCCTGCCTCCCAGGGCCATCAGGAGAGCAGGCAGAGAAAGGCAGTTGGTGGTCTCCAGAGCCCAGTGAAAACACTTGATAGTTTCGCCGGCAGCGGGCAAACCCAGGCTCCAGCCCAGGAGATGCCCCTGAGAACCGCTTTTGCAGGAAGTGAAAGCCCAGGCCTTTTCAGAATGAGCATCTTATTCTGGGTATGAGACGTGCCTCTCCCTCTGATTCCGAGCTGTGCCTAGTAGCCAGGGACTCGCGTGGCCACTGAGTTGTGCCTTCCTGTCCTGCCTGCCACTGCTCTCTGTCTTTCCAGGGTTGGTCTGAACGACACCCCCAGGGCGGCACTGGGAACCGGGAAGGGAGGAGCCCAGGCGAGCGGCAGGAGACCCATTTCCCGGCTCTACTATGGATCAGCTTCCTAAGTGGACAAGCCCCTTGCTCTCTCTGCCCTCAGTTTCCCCATCTGTGCATCGAGGCCCCTTTTAGCTGGAACTCTCCTTTTGGAAACCTATTTAAGCATTTTTGCCTCCAGGATAGGTGAGGCTCCCTAAACTAGACCCACAAAATTAAATGCCGAGTATCTTACCTCCGCTCGCAAAGTTCTCACTCGAGCCTTGTCCATCGCAGGCGGGGGTTTGTGTTTCATCGTGGGGGCAAGGACAGAACGGGTCTCCCCACCCCTCCTCACCTTTCAAGCTTCGGTTCTGTCAATACCTCCCCCCAGGGGCCTCTCAGGTGTTCCCCTCTGGGCCCCCCAGCCCTGTGCATTCTCCCCCACTGGACTGTCTCCTCCGTGAGGGGACAGCTGGGTACCAGCTGCGTCTTATTCCTGTATCCCCAGACAATACCTGGAGCAGAGAAGGTGCTCAGTAAAGCTTGATGAATTATTGAATGATCAAATGAAAGCTCTCGGCTATCCAGATAGTTCCATTGGCCAGAAAGCCCAAGTTTCTCGGCACACAGGTTTCACCGTTACGTCTGCTTGCTGTTTTGCTCATCATATGGGATCTTTTAAAAAAAAAAATCTAGTTTTTGGAAGCTCTGTGGCTGGGACTAATTTTCTATACCTTTGGCCAATCTCTTGTCTTTCAAAACCAGTGCTTTCTGATTACACTTTTGCATTTCCTCTCTATGCACCTTGTCTGAGCAGCTACTTTTTCACTTGTGGATTCCAAATAGTAAATAATTCCGCCTCTTCTTTTATTTGGATTTCTCATGCCAAAAAGGCAAGGAGGGTTAGTAAACACTCTGCTTTGGTTGTTCTTTGTTTTGTTAAGTATTTTTACCTGTTAGCATGTTAGATTTTATCTGCCTTTTCTACCTCCCTGAACCCCAGGCCTCCACCCCTCCCCATTGCTTGTCCAGTGGCCTCGTGTCTGCCAGGACTGCTGTGTGTGGCAGTGTGTGTTGTTCACTGCAAAACTTGGGGGTGGTACTCACATTGTAGTCCCCACAGATTATACATTTATTAATTTTCTGGCAGCGGTGGTGGTAAAGTGTCTCGAGGGAGGGGAGCCTTGTTCTAATTCTCACACGGCTACCACAGGACTGGGAGTGGGCTACCATTGCCCCCACTGCTCCAGCTGGAATTTGGAAGTCACACTGACTCCTTCCCAGGACTGCACCCCATGACATTGGGTTCCGCGTCCCCATGCCTTGCCCGGAGGGTGACGTGTGGGTGTGTGCAGTCAGGGAGTGACGCCTTCCCAGTGTTCCTGAAGCCGCCCCTCCTCTCCACCCCCAACGCAGCGGCCTTCTGCCTTGGTGTCTACCTCCAGTTTCCCCTTCCCTGTTCTCCCTTCACTTGGCCACCAGTGTGGGCCTTAATAAAAGGCACCCCTGATCGGTCACCTCCTCCACTAATACTCCTTCATGCCTCTCCATTACATGCAACCTGGCATTCAAGGCCCTTTGTTCTCTGGCCCCAGCTGAACTTTTACTTGTGTGCGCTTTGCACATTCTGTTCCTGTTCCCCTCTGCTCTGTCTGCCTGCTGAACTCCTAGTCATCCTGCAAAGCCCTACTCAAGCCTCAGGTAGCCTTTGGGCACCAGCAAGGTTAAGTGGATTGGGACTCCCCTTGCCCCCCAGCTCCCCAAGCACTGTTTTCTGCCCACTGTTGCAGCTGTCATCTGGCAGGAACACAGCTAACCTTCAGGATGCCCCTCTGGCTCCTGACTCACACACACCCAGCATCACCAGCTTGGCATCTAGCGAACATTCCAGAATGCTCTCTGCAGAGGTGACTAATAGATGGCAGCTACCCTTTGTGCAGAGCTGGTGGGTTTTGTGGCTTGGAGCAGCCCCGTGTTAATGGTCTGACCCCGTGGTCTCTCCTTTTACCCTCCCCCTTGCCAGCCAGAGCCAGAGCAATGGCTGGGCTGTGCCGGGCTCCCAGGAGTGCCTCCCGGGCCGGGTTGTTTTGCACAAAGCCGCTGGGGTCTGAGGACACCTGTGAGTCAGCTGTGCCTGCATTGCCGCCCGCCCAGGCTCAGCTTCCTGGGAGAATTGGCTCAGCTGCAGCAGCCTGGGCCAGGCCGCAGGGCCTCTTGGGCAAGACTCCCTGGGCAGGGCCAGGGGCTGGGGCCTGGCACACACGGCCTGCGCAGCAGGCGAGTCTGTGGGCAAATGGGCTCCAGCTTGCCACGGTGCTGGGGGAGGGCAGGAGGGAGGGACACCCTTGCGCTGGGTAAACACGGGTGTTCAGGCCTGCCTAGGCACGTCCCTGCGCTCTGTCAGTTAAAGGTGCAGGACGGCATTTCACCGAGCTGGGAGTTGCCAGGTGTCAGTGAGAGGGTGACAGGGAGGGACACGTGGGAGCCTCCACAGACTCTGCCTGGGACTCAGCCCCTCCAGGCTTTTCCAGAAGCAGAGCAGAGGCTGCAGGGGGTTTGGGGTCCCTGGGCAGCCTCTGACAGCCTCCTCCCGTCTGTGAGATCTTTGCTGCAATGCTGGCAGCTCCCTGGGGCCTGGGGCGGGCGTGTGGGCCATGCACAGGTACGGAGGTCAGCCCGGTCTGAGACCAGACCTTCCACTTCTCTGTGCCCACTGCAAATGCCACCGTGCCCACTGCAAATGCGTTTGGGGCCTCACGCACCTGAGGCAAAGCTCACGTCCTTGGGAACACCCGTTGTGTGCCAGGCAGGGCCATGACTTGGTTTTTCTTTTTCAGTCCTTGGCTATTGGTGCAAATGAGTAAACCACAGGTGTGGTTGCCCGCCCCCGCCCTCACCAGAGAACCCTGAGCGGGTACTGGGCTGGGGCAGCCCCGGGGGCGGTGGGCAGGCAGCCTGGGCGCAGCTGGTAGAGTTCATTGCCACCCAGGAGAGCTTCTCTGTGGTCCACGGCTGGAGCGTTGGCACGTTGGATCGTTTTCCCCACCCAGCTGGAGCCGCGTGGGCCCACTTCAGTGGAGGAAAAAGTAGCCCTTGGCATTTGTGTGAACACAGATTGAGGGGCAGTGGCAGTGACAAGGAAAGCGGGGTGCCACCCATCAGTCCAGCTCACTTTCCTTTTCCGAGATGAACTCAACCAAGAGTTTTTTTTGCCTTCTCTGTTTTCTTCTCATTGGGTTTTGGTCCACTGCTCTTGGCGTCCCTGCCTCATCTCAAGGGCAGCAGTGGGCCCCTCTCCCTGGGCCTGAAAACTAGGACTGCTCTGTTGGATCAGACGGGGGTTAGGTAGAAATCAGGGGTGCTGGGCCCAGCGGGCGCTTGGGGTGGCTGCCGCATGCCCCCTAAAGGTGGAATCCCGCACAAGGTCTGTCAGTTTGGAGGGCTGCCGGGTCATCACCTCTATAGGAATAAGCAAGACCCCGCTGGCCGCACCTGGGATAGGGGACACAGCCAGACCTGCCTCTTCCTTCGTCCCTCTCCCACCCCCCCGCCTGCCACCGAGGCCACCTGCTCTGTTTCCCCTTGCATGTGTCCATGTGTGCCCTTATGAGCTCCTGGTTTTCGGAAGGGAGGAGACAGGTTGCAGAGAGACGGGCTGAGCCAGAGCGTAATTTTATTTCTGTGGTTCTCCTTTCAAGCTGTCACGGTAAATCTATTTTACTTGTCACTTTGTAAATCATTATGCAGGATTAAGCCTTTTACCAGCTTTTAAGGCTTTTGCAGCCATGGACAACCCCACCTCTCCCCGACCCTGGCTGCCTCTTCCTCCCACCTCCCTTATGAATGACCATGCTGCGGTGGGCACATCTTTCAGTTAGAATGAGAGTGGGGACCTGGGAGACAGCTTGACGTCATCGAGTTTAGCTGCTCCAGTTTACAGATGGGAAAGGAAGCCCAGGAGAGGAAGGGACTCCCAGGTCCAGGGCCCAGGATGCTCAATGTTTTCTGATGCCCCTGGAGCAGGGGAGAGAGAACTCGCTGAAAGAAACCCAGCGTGGGACATCGGGGGTTTTCTCCTCCCCATGGGGACCTGGAGGCTCCCCGTGGCTGTGGCAGATTGCTCAAGACCCACAGGGAGCTCCTGCTGGAAGAGAAGTGCTTAGAGCAGGAGAAGGGCCTCCTGCCCCCTCCCAGGTCTGGGGCCAGGGGGTGACAGAGCAGGAGGTAGGGGCGTGGGTGGAAGGAGGTAAGGGTGTGCGTTGGGGCGCCCCACCGGCATGTAGGACCCATTAACTTATTTCTCCAGAAATCCGTGCCCTTCTCCAGAGAGGGCTTTGGGAGGCAAGAACAATGAAAGCATTCGCTCAACTGTTCAGAGTCGCAGATAGTGGCCGGGACTGCTAGGCCAAGAGCCAGCCGTGTGCAGCGGCGCATTTCCCATCACTGGTCCATCTGGAGAGGCATGCTCAGAAACAGAAAACAAAAAGGCGCCCCCACACAAGGCTGACACACGCTGCGGGAGCCGAGCTCTTGGGGTGCCTGATTTGAGGAGCCAGGGATGCGTGCGCCCCGGGCCAGACTGCCCCGCCAAGCCCTGCCAGGCCCCACTCAGCCTTATATTTGCTGCCCTTCCATCAGCAAGGATAGGTTGGCCTTGCCCCCAGGCCGAGGCCTTCCTCCTGGGGACTAGGGTTCCTGGGCCGCCCTCTGCCCGTCCGCCAGCAGAGGCCCCGGCCTCGGAGGCCGGCGGTCGCCCAGCCTGCTTCTCCCACTGCCCACCCGGGCTCCTTTGTCTCGAGCCCGAGCCCGGACAGATTCACCATTCGCTGCAATTTCAGTCCCTAAGGGACCCGCTGGAGCATCTCTTTAGGGCAGGGCCCTGTGCCTGGAGACCCTGGGCGGGGCAGCATCCCCACGCACGGCCCCCTCTGCTCTCCCCTCCGCAGCCCCCACCACGTGGGGCAGCTGCCTGTTTCTTTGCCCGTTTCTAGGCTTGAGCTGCTTCTAGAAGGCCAGAGCCTTGTCTTATGTATCCCCTGGCTCAGGGGCCATAGGGCACAGTCTGAGGCAGTATTCCTTCAGTGGAAGGATGGCCAAAGGAAAATCCTGAGACCCCGACCTCGAGGAGTTTCACATTCTAAATTGGAAACTAAGTCTTGGCTACTCGGCAGAACAGCAAAGAAAGGTACCGAAAGCTCCAGAGAAATCAGCTAAGAAGTCCCAAGGAGGGAGAGATGAGAATGGGCCGGAGCAGTCAGGGAGGGCCTCCTGGAGAGGGGACATTCAAGGGCAGCACTGAGGGTGCAGGGGCTTTAGCTAGAACAGCGCAGGGAGGAGGGGAGGGAAGGCGCTTCTGGGAGGCGGAGTGGGCGGGAACAAAGGAAGGCAGGTGCGCATGCATGCGGGGTGCTTGGGGACAGCCCAGCCAGCACCCACGGACTTCAGGGTGTCAACAGTGGCCAAGTCTCCAGGGATGGCCAGGACCCCAGAGGAAAGTCCAGGGTTAGGAGGGGACACTCACCCTAGAGGCGGGCTGGGGAGGTGTGTGACAGATTGGCCTCGGCAGAGCAGCGCCGCAGGAGATTAATCCGGAGCCTGTGTCGGTGGGGGAGACTGGAGCCCGAATGACGCGAGTGGGTGTCGGGACCAACCTGCCGCCCGTGCTGGGTGGGAGGGCCGGCGGTGGCCCATGCCGCGTGAGGGGAGGAGGTGGCAGAAGCAGCCGGTCTGGGTACAGGCTTGACCCAGCTTCTCCTGGTGGGGTGACGTGGCCAGAGCCTCTGTCTTTAACCTGCAAAATGGGAGACTCGCCAACCCGCCCAGCCGCTGTCTGCCCGCTGCTGTGGGGAGGAAGTGAGGCCCAGGGAGGGAAGTTCTTTGGGAGCCGATGTTGTCGGGTTTCATCCCTGTCTCAAAAATCGGCGGCAGTGGCCGTGGCAGTGGCATGGCCATTTTGTGGCTGCTGGCCTCCGTTGGTCCTCCTGATTGGAGGCGACCCCAAGATCTGAGTTTCGTTCCGAGCAAGATAGGTGGCCTTGGGCCAGTCACCTCCCTCCTCCAGGCCTCAGCTTTCTCCTCTGTAAATGGGCCAGTCCCGACAACCCTGCCTCCCTGGCTGGCGGGGAACACGTGCCGCGTGTGGCATGGCTGCTGTTCTGTGCTAGGAGGCCAAGGCTTGGGCTAGGGGTGTCCCTCTGCAGGTAGGGCTCCCCCTCACCCGGCAGCCCTGCTGTCAGGACAGCATGGCCACACCTCCGTGTAAGACTTGGAACCTCGGCCCAGTGGTTCTGATGCGCCTCTTGGTCTCCGCTGACTTCTAGGGCCATTCGAAGTTTCCTTGCACTTCCTGCCCGCTCCCAGGAGGCCCCTTATGAGAGTGGTTGTAACAAACCCTTGTCAGATCCCTGTTGTCTCCCAGCAAGCGTTGCACAAGGCATGTGCCTTTAAGTGATGCTCGTGGCTGTTTGAAATCCTGACACCACCTGGCAGAGGGGTGGTCAGGTACCTTGCTTTTCTGTAAGATGGTTTTTTAAAAAAATGATTTTGTTTTTGTGATAAAAGAGGCTTTGAGATAGTGAGGAGAAAGAGTCCCAGAAGCAGCACCCCAAAGCTGTTTGAATATGATGCGGCCAATACTAGAGGCTCCTGGGGGCTCGCCGAACAGTAGGGGAAACTGAGGCTCAGAGAGCAAAAGGGACTGTCCTGAAGCCCCCCAGCAAGAGAGTGAGTAGGTGGCAAGTCCAGGCTTCAGATAATAATAAGTTATTTTATTATTGCTAACCACCACCACCACCGCGTTCAGGAGGCGTGTTGTGATCCGTGCGCGGTGACGCGCAATCTCTGTGCGTTACCTCATTTAACGCCGCAAAGACCCCTGTGAGGAGGGACTGTTTGTATCCCGGGTTCACACCCAGACTTAAAGGGTGTCGTGCTCAGAGTGATTAAGGCCGCAGAGCCGGACTGTGTTAGAGGCAGGATTTGAACACAGGCCTGGGGGGATCCAGAGCCCCCTCCCACTGTCGCCTGTGGATCCCCTGCGTCCCTCTTCAGGGCCTCTCCCTGGGGAGCCCCCACGCAGCAGTGTGAAGACAGCCTTCCTCTTTCTAGGAGGTGTGGGTGCAGAGGACTTTTGTATTGGGGAGATAAAAGAGCCTGTTTGGGATGATTTTTATCAGCTTGAGCAAGCCGGTTTGACTTACAGGAAGAAGCCAATTTGCATTTTGGGAGAGAGCTGAGCGTAAAGGCCGCAGTGAGCGCTGGGTGGATTTATAAATAAACAGTCCACCGAGGGCATTGTGTGTCCCCGGCTGTGCAATGCTGGGCTCCTAGTGACACCACAGACCCGTTCTGCACGTCACTGCTGCCCTTTGCACAGAAAGGGCCTAATTGAGTCAGAGAGCGCTGCTGCTGGGAATGCCAAGGAACCCGTCCTCCAGCCTGGCTTCCCCAGGCACAGGCAAGCCGGGTGAGTCCGGCTGCAGCCAGGCCTGTTTACCGCGGCTGCTGGCATCGCGTACCAGGTGCAGAGCCCGCGGCGACTCAGAAGGCTGCAAGTGCTGCAGCTGGGCAGCCTCTGCTCTCCCGGAACCCGGAGGGAGTGCTAGAGCCAGGTCCCGGGAGGCTGGGGCCGGTTGCACAGCAGTTACCCGTCAGTCTCCAGAGCTGACCGCCTGGGCTCGAACCCGCACACCGCCACTGGCGAGTTCTTTGGCTTTCTGGAGACAGATGCCTGGGCCGTGAAACTGTATGACTTCCCAGGCTATTTTGAGAATTAAATGAGATGAAGTCAACAGTCGGTGGACCTATCAGTCGCTCCTGCCCTGCCATGGGACAACTGAGTGATTTTCAATAAGTCCGAGACCTGCGTGGGCCTCACTGTCCTCTTCAGAAAGGGATGGGACTGGATGCTGGCTGGGAACCTCAGGCCAGAGGAGGCTTCTCCTGCCCCCCTGGACCAGGGGCTGCGGCTGTCAGACCAGCCAGGATTCATACCCTGCGTCTTCCAGGACCTGGGGCTTTCGACTGCCTCTTAGCACCTCAGCGTTCATGGGTGCGAAGTGGGGACAGTTGATGTTGCTAGGAGGACAGAGTATGGCAGTGCATGCTCAGTGCTCAGCGCAGAGCTGGCCACGTGGTGAATGTCACCCACAAATTGCATGTAATATTTATTTCAAGAAAAAGATCTATTTTCAAATCAGAACACTACATATTGTCAAATATTCTCCCATTTCCAAATGCTACTAGATAACAATAGCACCCACAGCACCAGCAGTTAGCTGGCTGTCCCGCCAGGCCTGTCTGCCCCGCGTGCCTCCCGACGGTGACCCTCGTTCAGAGCTGACCCTCGTTCAGAGCTGACCTCACGCGGCCTAACCGCACCCGTCCCCGCCTGGCCGTCGGGCCTCCCAGGTGTCTAGCAGGTCTCTCCGGTTAGGTAAGGACGGTTGCTCATCCGATCTGACTGCCCCGAGTGCAGACGTGCCGCTTCTCCTGTCTTCTCGAGGCGCCTGATCTGTCGCCGTGGGCCTGGAATGCACCAAGAAACACCACCACGAGGAGGGTGTCGGCACCCGCTCACTCGGGGACATCCAGGCCTCTCACCCATTTTATGGAGGAGCTAATGGGCAGAACCCGGAGTAGGCACATGCTTTGCCTCCGTGCTGGGGCCAGGGTTAAAGCCCAGCTCCCGGCCTCTCTGCAAGCCCGCGGCTTCCACCGGCCCTGCTGCCTCTGCAGGTTCCTGGAGGATGGATGAGTCTGTAGGAGGAGGCAGGAGATGAGCCCGAAACACACGTCTGCGCAAGGAGCTGGAAGTGGGCCTCGCAGGGCCCCTCGCAGGTGAAGGTCGGAGAGGGAGGAGCTTCAAGCAACTGGCCATTTTCTTGAGCACTTTTTGACCCAAAACTCTGCCCCGAGGAATGGATAGAAACTGGCTCCTTCAGTCCCTGCCTGTTCTCAGCCCTGGGTCTGGGGCCTGCTGGGTGTCAGCACCCTGCTGGGCTCTGGGGATGGGGTGGTGGCCACAACAGATAAGATCCCTATCTGTGGGGAACCAGCGGGACAACACGGGCAAACATACCGGTCAGTGACACCTTCATAAATTATGGTAAGTGCTCAGAAACAAATACGCGTGGCGCTGGGTGGCAAACACCAAGAGGCAAGCGTTGGGGACTTTTAGACAGGGAGGCCTTTCCGAGGAGGGTTGAGGAGAGGGGAGGCAGGCAGAGGAAACAGCACGTGCAAAAGCCCAGGCCTGGAAGGGAGTCCTGAGTGGCCGGAGGTGAGGCGGGCAGCTCACGTCCTCAGCTCCAGCCTGCTGCCTCCGGTCTAGAGCTGATGGCCGCAGACATGCCCCTATCTGCGGTGGGTTCCACCTGGGGCCGGCTCCCTGCCCCGGCCAAGGGGCACATGACGATGACATCACTGGCTATTTCTGCCTCCCGCCGGCCACCCCGTCTTTGCGGCATGAATGGGAGGCCTGGCCCCAGCTCTGCTCTCTGCTCCTGAGTACCACCTGCTGTCGCAGTGTCCCTCTGCTGTCACGGGGGGTGGAGGAGGCTGAGGGGTGGTGCGAGGGCTGTCGCCAAGGGTCCCAGGACAAGCCTGTGTCCTCCCGCCGCCTAGGGTCAGCCCTGGTCCTGCAACCTTTATTTATTTACTTTGGGCCTTGCTCAGAACTCTGGTAGCAGTCTGCGTGGAGTGAAATGTGAAGAACTCGAGATAATAATAAAATCAATTGGACTGTTTCCCCAGTAATTCTAGAGACTGATGCATCATTAATGTTGGTAATACAGCGCCTGTCAGATCACAAACTTCTCAATAAATGTGCAGCTGGCAAACTCTGATAGAAATTGGAGGCAAGCAGAGAATGAGATTTGGGGCCTTTGATATATGGGGTGTCAGTGGCGCGGTGAAGTTTTTATCAATTTCTGTCACTTTGGGCTTTTGTGCTCACTACATATGTGGTCTTCACGGCACCTCTCTGCAGGCTGCTTGGATGCTAACTGCCCTCCGCCCCCAGTAGGTAAGCAGAGGGGCCCCGGCACCCAGCCTGGAGCCCTTCTGGGAGGCCTCGTTACCGAGAGCTTCTTGGGTGGACGTGGGTGGGCAAAGCCAGAGGCCTTTGGACCTGACCCCATGGGCTGCTCAGCTGCTTCACAAGCATCGATTGGGTCCCTGCTGGGTTCAAGACCTGCCCTTGCAGGCTCCAGGGCCCTTGATGGAACCCTGGGGCTTGGGGGTGTGGGGAGTAGTCAAATAGTCATTTCTACCTAAGGGTCGAAGGTCTGAAGAAAGCGGAGTGTGTTAGCTAGTGTGCAAGTGTCCCCTGCGTAGACTAGGAGGAGGGCCTGTTAGACGGGAGCTCTGTGGGCCCAGGCCCAGAAGTGTGACAAACCCTGGAGTTCATAGAGAAGTAAGGAGTCTGGCCTGGCCTCAGCAGCACTGGAGAGAAGTAGAAGCTACCTGGAGGCAGTGTACCAGGGTGGCTAGTGCCTGCACTCTGGAGCCAGACTGCCAGGCTCTGAGTCCTACCTCCCACCCCTTCCACCTGGGCAGCCTCAGGGACGCAATTCAGCTGCTCTGTGCCTCAGTTTCTGCATCTGTAAAATGGAGGTGGTAATAGCAGGACCACCTACCTCGGAGGGCTCTTGGGAACGTAAATGAATTAATACTTGGGCAGAGCTTAGAACAGTGCCTGGTCCGTTGCGGGCACCCGATAGACATCGGTGTTGTTTTTGCATAATTATCTCAGTTTACCCACCAGTACCTAAGAGTGGTATGGGTGAGATTCAGAGGTGAAGCAGGGTGTCCAAACTCCTACAGCCAGTGAGGGGCAGAGCTGGGATTTGAGCCCAGGTGACCCCAAAGCTTTGGGCTCTCCGTCTCTTAAGCTGCTGCAGAGGCTGGGGCTGGGCGTGAGGGCCTCGGGTACACGTGTGAAGGAGGTGGTGTGGGGATGGGGTCCAGCACCCTACAGAGGTCAGGCCTGTGAGGTCACCATCATTAACAAGGAGGTTAATAATCTGGGTGGGCAATGGATGGGCTCAGGCTTCTCTGGTCAGTAGCCATCTGCAGGCTGAGAGCCTCTGAGACTGGGGACTGAAATGCAGCGCAGACGTCTGTGTTGGCTCTTGGGGTTTGGCCAGAGAAGGTGGCTTTGAGTGGCAGATGAGCCAATTGGGAACCATGTTGGTAGCAGATCGCAGAGGTGGGTTAGGTGTCACTGTTCTGGCTGTACCCTGCATGGGAACAGTCCCCGAGACCCAGCAAGGCCTGAAACCCTCAGCACCCACCCCAGAACCGTGTCTCTGGAAACAGGAGCGAGAAGGCCCCTACGCTTGGATGGGGGCCACATTCTGACACAGCCATGGCTGTTGGGCCTACTGGGGACCTGCTATGAGGGCCTGAGGGTCAGGTGTGCTGGTGCTGGAGACCAGTGCTCCTGGGTCCCCCTGGACACGGGGACCCTACACCCCTCGGAACAGGGGTGCTCCTGGCCCTCCCTAGGCTGCCTTTAAGGTGCCCCACCCTCCCCACGGCTCCACAGAATCTACCCCTGGCTGGTTCTGCATCTGTGTTTGCTTTTAAAGGAAGGCAGGTTGCGAAGCCCCCAGGCCCTCAGGAAGGAGGAAGCAGTGTTGTTAGACTGGGGTGTGGAAAAGACAGGGGGGCCTGCACTGCGCAGTGAGCCAGGAGAGGTGGCCTCCCTGAGCCTCCGTGTCCCCTCGGGCCCTCCCCGTGCAGAGCCTGGGACACTGACGCTTGGTGGGTTGGGGAGAATGGCCGGCCTTGCATCCCCCAGGTGACTGGAGAGCATTTCTCTCCAGAAGCCCTCTGCGGCTTGGGCTCGGAGGAAGTGTTCCTTCCTGCCACAGCAGCTCGGGTCCCTGTGGGAGCAGAGGCTGGGCGAGAGGAGCTGCAGGAACAACAGCTGCAGGTGCATTCGAAGGAGCAGGTGGGCCCTCTTTGTACCCCCTGGAGGGTCTGCTCTTGGAGGCAAGTAGGAGCATGGGGCTGACTTGGTCCTACCTGGCGTGGGTGCCATCACTACCGCTTAAGTGACCTGAACCAGTCCCTGCAACTCTGAACGTCACTTGCCTTATCTCCAGAACAGGGGTCCTAGAGCCCATCTGATGTGGGGTATAGTGGGCCACACGCCTTGCTGCTCAGAACGTGTGTGCTATGGAGTGCCAGGCTCTGGGTGACTGGTCCTGGCCCAACCGCAGGAGCTCAGAGCCTCACTAGGGAACAAAACTGGCCAGGTGCTTCCTGCAGCGTAGGCCTGGTGGGGAGCCCCAGGGGGCAGGCACAGGTCAGCCTGCCGGGGAGGGGCATTCAAGGAGGGCCTCCCAAAGGCAGTGCCCTTCGTGCTACAGCCCAAAAGACAAAGCTTAGCAGAAAGCGGGCACCAAGGGCATCAGGCCTGGGTGGGTGGGAGGTGGAGGCAAGGAACTCGGCAGAGGCCCGACCCATTCCAGAGGTCCTTGAGCGCCACCATCCCTGATGCGGCATCAGCAAGGAAAGATTTTGGGCTGAGGAGTGACGTCCCCAGATCTGGTGTGTAGCTGTGGTGGCTGCTTGGAGGACGTTCCCACAGGGGCCCCCTGAGCCCTGCTTTGGTGCGGGAGAGGAGGCGTGAAGCCCACCCTACCAGGGGCCTGGGCACAGGAGGAGGGGCACGGCGGTGCTGCAGGTGCTGTGGGCCTGGGAGGGGGTGTGGATGTCGGTCAGTGGGGCACTCGGGGCTGTGGTATCCAAAGGGAGTGAATTCTAAGTGCAGTGGGGCTGCCCTCGGCCTGCAGGGCTTCTGCACGCAGAACCCCAGGCACCTGTTCCCCGTGCAGATGCCGGCCTCACCCCCGCACAGCTGGGCAGGTACATTTAGAGACCTGGCTGAGAACTGCGAGTCTGACGGGGGAGCACAGAGGCTGGGTCTCTGAGGGGTCCCACAAGGACAGGAGCCTCTGAAGGAGGAGGGCGGAGCTGATGGCAGATTGCAGAGTCTTGAAGGGGTCCGTGGAGGGGCTGCAGGGTGTGCACTTGGCCACAGTGAGGACAGAGGAGGACCGAACTCCTCCCTCGAGGGGTAATTCAGCAAACAGTTGCCGTTTCTGCACAGCTCTATGCGGTAGGGGTGAGGAGGGTAAGGTCTTGGCCCTGGGGGAGCCACTGACTGTCTGACAGAGAGGGGTGCACGGGGCAGGCAAAGGGCTGAGCTCACTTCGCTGGGGAAGGGGGCAACTGAGCCAGTTCTCCGAGATGAGTGGCAAATTCCCAGGCTGGGAAGCGAAGGAAGAGCATGCGAGGCAGAGGGAACAGCATATGCAAAGGCTCAGACTGCCAGGCGATGTTGTCAGAGGGGCACAGCCCTTGAAGCCAGGCCAGCAGGCATAGACTTTGTTCTTGTCTAGGGACAGCAAGTCAGCCAGGTCTCCCAAGTCGGAGAGGAAAGGCCAGGGCCTCCTGGATGCTCAGGGGCCTGAGGTCCTCAGCTCGGCGTATGTTTGGGTGGGAGAAGGTGAGTGCTTGCGGGGTGCTGCCTGCCCCAGGAGGGCGCCTGACCGATGTGCCAGCCCTCTGACAGCTCACGTGCTTCTCACTGCACGGCCACATTCATGGAGCCGTAGGGTCGGGAGGCTTGTTTGTGCAGAGGGAGGGGTAGACTCCAGGCAGGCAACTGGCACCTGCCCCTCGGGTGTAAAGTCCATCTGGGTGAACCAGCTAGGGAAGGAGGGAGGCGGGTGGCCAGGTGACAGCCTTCCTGGCAGGTGTGCCCTGTCATCTGGCACGAAGACAGGCGTGGGGCCTCAGGGGCTGGTGCTGTTTCTCATACCGTCCCCCCACAAACACACACGCCGAAACTGCACCGTCGGCCCTCCACGCTCTGAGGATGGCATTGCTGTGAGGAGCAGCTGTCAATGACTGCCCATCGGCTGCCACAACACAGGGAGGCAGCTAAGGACCAGAGAGGGGAAGTGGCCTGCTCCAGGTTACACAGCGAGTTGGGCCTCCAGCCAGCTCCCAGCCGCCCCATGGCACTGTGGCCCTTCTGCCGCTGCCCCTTGGGAGCAGGAGGTGTCCTCTAGCAATGAGCTCTTCCTACAGGGAGTCACGAGCTTGTTCAGCTTTTCTTCACCTCCTTCCACTAAAAACAACCCCAGGGAACAAACCCGGAAAGCTGGTGCTTGCCTGTTGGCCCGGGCTGCAGCCGGTTGGGGCCGAAGGGGTGCGGTGGGGAACGGGCTGCGGTGAAGTCGCAAACCCCTCTGACCGGGAGGCAGGACTCCCGGCTCTGCGAGAGTGTAAACACGGTTATTTTTAGCCCTCGGAGGGCTGTGGGCGCAGCAGCGTGACCCGAATTTGGCTCAGCCCCCTCCTCCTGCCCCACCGCGGAGAGGGGGCCTCGTGTGCCCCTGCCCTCCCCTCCATCAGCCTCTGGGCTGGGCCGGGACCCACTAAGAGAAGGAACAGGGTGGGGGGCCGGCCCGGCAAGGCTGCCCGGGGCTGAGCTGAGGCTGAGACCAGCTCACAGGATGTGGTTTTCAGAGAGGCGACATTTCAAGTTGCAAGAGAAATATCGGAGCCACACAATTTCACGATTTTTCCATGGGTTCTTAGTCCCTCATCCTTGTACCTTCCCGGGTCTGAGAAGGCTCCACCTGGGAAGGAGCGCTGGCCTGGAGTCAGGCCCGTGCTGCCGCTTGGCCACTGTGGGCTACAAGGCCTGCCCGGCTCCCCTCAGCATCTCAGAACCCTAATCTGTCAAGTGGGATAATTCCCACCCTGGCTGGCAGGTGAGATGTTCACTCACTTGTTCATTCAACAAACACTTATTGAACATCAGTTTTGTGCCAGCCACTGTTCTAGCCACTGAATGGAAAGCAGGAAACCCGCCTGACAAGGTGCCGGCCCTGCTGGGAGCTCGGAGGGACGGAATAAGTAAGACACAAACAGTAATTGGGAATAATATTGAGTGATCTGTTAAGGAGTGAGGGGATTGGGAAAGGGACAAGGGCAATCAGGGAAAGACCCCTTGAGAAACTTAAATTCAACAGAGCCAGCCTCCGGTCTGGGAGAAGGTGGTGAGAGGGGATAGCAGACGCAAAGGCCCTGGGGCAGGAATACGCCTGGTACCTGAGGACTGAGGACAGCAGGGAAACCATGGGGTGGAGGAGCCCCACAGGAGCGGGAGCAGGCTGTGCCCACAGTGAGGTGGGCTGCGGAGATGCCTGGGGGGGCAGCGGGTGGGGGTACCATAAACAGGAAAAGCTTTGCTCAGCCGCTCTAAGGAAGAGCAGGAGGGAAGTGAGAGTGGGAGGCCAGTGAGGGGCTGCTGCCCTCCCCCAGGCGAAGGAGCTGGCGTGAAGCGGGCAGATCCGCACGCAGGGAGGGAGCGCCGAGGAAGTGGCAGACGGCCTGGCCCAGGGGGAGCGTCACAGTCGAGGATGGTTCCTTGACTTTTGGATTAGATGCCGGGTCGGGTCGGTGGGGGCGGAGGCTGGAGGAGGAACAGGCTCTGGGGGAGGGAGGGCATTGGGCAGTGACACTCTGGACACAAGTTTGTGGCATCCGCTGACATCCAAGTGGAGAGGGGACCCCAGGGGAGGGGCTGCATGGGGCGGACCAGGACCCGGGCTGGCACAGCCCTCCTCCCTGGGGCTCTGTGCCAGCCTTGAGCAGGCGGAGTGGGCTGTGCTTCCCTTGGGGCCTGGCCTGGGGTTCCGTCCCAGTGCATCATGGACGAGGGCCTGCCTCTGGTCCCCGGGCTTGGAGGCGGGTGTGGGCGGGGCCTGCAGCCTCCGTGCGGAGGAGTCGAAGGCTCTGCCCAGAAGGCTGGACCTGGAGGAGCCAGAGGTGCCCTGCCGTGGACGCTGGGGCACCGTTTGCCGTCGGCTGGACCCCTGAGCCCCGGGTGTCTGTCACCACCAACCTCCTACTCAGCTGCACTGACTTCCTGTTGTGAAGTAGCAACTGCCCCTCGCGTGCCTGGACCGGGATGCGGAGCGCAGAGGGAGTAGAACATGTTTGGGGACTTTTCACAGCACGCCTGGTTCCCCTTCGTCTCGTCACCAGCCAGTAGTGACCTTGATGATGTCTCCTGCTCTCTGTGGGCCTTGGAATTCCCCTGAGACCTCAGGATGGAGTGGAAGTTCCTCTTGGGGTCCCCACACAAGAAGCTGCCCTCTGATGACGGAGGTCGGGTATTGGGGGGGCCCTGGTGTGCGTAGAGGCCTGGAGGTTCACGGTGAAGGCGCCTTGCCAGGACCTAGGATGAGTGTGGCACAGAGGTCACAGGAAGGACTGTCACTGGAAGCGAGGCAGGAAGGAGCGTCAGAGGGAGCAGTTTGCAGTATGAGCCGTCCTGCCCTTGGGAAAACCTCTTGGCTTGTTAAAAACCTCGGTTTTGCCACTTGCAAAGTGGGGGCAATAAACACCGCTGACCTCACAGGCATGAGTAACTACTGAGGTAGTGTAAGGAGAGCGGCCAGCGCAGCACCTGGTGGCAGATGCCTTCGATTTCTGGTGGCCACCTTCGCTCCCCGTCCTCCAGTTTGTAGCTGGAATACAAATTTCAGGGGAGAGCTCTTTTGCTGTCGGGGCTTCCTGTGAGAGCCACAGCCCCCAGCCTGGGAGCCCTGCCAGACCTAGCTCTGGAGGCCCTGAACCTCGCCGTGGCCTTGGGGACTGGCCACTGCATGCTGAGCATCCGTCGTAGGTGTTGCTAGCAGAGGCGCGTTGGGCTTTTAACCAGAGGCGGTAATGAGATTTCTGAAATCATGCCAGTTTCATGTTTTATTTCTCCAAGAAACGATGGGCTTTGATTTCCTATCAGCATTGATGTGGTTGCTGTTGTTGTTGTGTTGTTGTGGGGCGTGTGTGTGCGTGTGTGTGCGCGTGTTAACTGCTGCGGGTTTTAGAGCCGTGGTGGTAAGTGAGGAAAATAGCAGATGCTGGATCCCATTGCCACCAAACTGTCTTGAAGTGCTGTAAATATTTTCTAAAAAGACTAGCTTCCCAAGCCCAATGTGTTAGTTATCTCCTCCCTGAGAAACTGATTCCCGAAAATTAAGACAAATAACCTCTTAAATCACAGTTGTTAACCTCAGGTGTAAAAACCGTTACCGCGCGAGCCGCAGGTCAGAGCAACTCCGCTCTAAGTGACTCCACGTGGCATAGAGAAGGCAGCCGCAGCAGAGAAGAGAGATCATGTGCTCAGTCAAGAGGCCGAGCGGGAAGCCAGGCTCAGCCACTTACTGCTGTGTGACCTCAGGCCAGTGGTCCCACCTCTCTGAGCCTCATCTCTGTTTCCCCATCTGTGTAACGGAGGCCAGGCTTGTGCTCCCTAAAGGTAAACAAAGGTGACTGTCAGTGTTCCCCTGCTGTGTTAATCGGGACTGACAAAACCCCTCTACCCCGTCCCCTCTGGCTATGTCAAGGACAGCCTCCTATGACTGGGACTCTTGCTCACGTTCCTCCTCCATGGAGTGAGCCTGTCGGGGTGCTTAGAGCCTGTAGCAGGCAGGCCGCAAAACAATGACTTCATTTGTTCTCCTTGCGTTTGTTTTTATGTTTAACTTCTGCTGGTGGTGAGTGAAGCTAATTTTGTATTTAAGGTAATACTGTAAAGTTTTTTAAATAAATGTATTTAAGCATAAGTTGGGAAATGATTATTAAGCCAGGGGCAGTCTAGGTGGCAGAAGGAACTGACAGACACCAGGGAGGTGGGCAGGAAGTGTGAGGTGCTCTGCAAACTGTTGGGGTTTCCCTAAGTGCTCACTGATTTTTGTCCCCTCCTAGAAAGCGTGGGTGGGTAGGGGAGGACAGTTCGCACAATACCCAGAGGAGACCACCACGCTCCATAACACTGAGGGGCTGCCGGAAGCCGTCCCCCAGGGTCCAGGCCAAGGGAAACCGCTCTCCTGGGGAGTTTTGGCCAAGAACCCGGGACTCTGTGGCAAAACCAGGCCCTGGAGGGTCAGTGCCTGGCCCTTGTGCTTGGGAGGCCCTGAGCTTCCCACACTTCTCCCGCCAAGGCTGGGCACAGGGCAGGTGCCCAGGAAGTGTGCTGACCAGGCCCCCAGAACCCTCGATGTGCTGCCAAGGGAAGAGCCCACGAGGACACGCAATGGAGGGGACTGGGCGGGTGCCTGGAGTCTGGCTTTGCTGCGGCCCGTGTAACACTGCCCCGCTTACGGCGTCATTCAGGTGGCCGAGTGCCCCAGATTTTCTAGGGCAGTCCTGGTTTCAGCCTGGTTTCCTCATCCATTGTTCTCGAGTGCCCTGCCCAAGCAGGCCTCTGGCTCTGGTTTGGAAATTCTGGCTGCTGTGTACGCAGCATGACCGTGCGTATATATAATCACGCCCTTTCGTCGTGTTCAACGTGCTCCCTCCACCGCTGCCTTTGTATCTGGCCGGCGCACAGGGCAGCCCCACCTGCCCCCTTTTCACAGGTGAGGAAATTGCAGCCCAGAGTAGGCAGGTCACCTGCTGCTTGTCACATAGCCAGTTAATGCAGAGACCTGAACCCATGACACCTGTCTCCTGGCCACTTCACCTTCCACTTACAAAGACAGCTTGAACAACTTTATGCATCCTGATATTTAAACTTCATTCATTCATTCATTCATTCAGAGTCTGTGCAGCCTAGTGGGTAAGACCTCCAGAGCCACATGCCGGGTTTGCATTTCGGCCACTTCCTGGCTGTGTGACTTTGGGCAAGTTTCTTTCTCTATCTCTGCCTCAGCTTTCCTCATTGATAAAATGGGCATGAATAGCACATGGAGCTGTTGGGAGGATTACTGGGTTGGCAGTGCCTGGCTCGGGGTGGGGGTTCTGGAGGGCCCTCCGGTGCTGCTCACAGAGGAGGGTTGACAGGAGCAGGCGGCCGTTTAGTGAGTGTGCGGGGGGAGGTGGAGTGTCTACCTAGAAAGAGCACTCAGGTGGGTGGGCGAGGTCAGAGGTGTGCGGGCCCCACGGTGCGGAGGGAGAAGCATCGGTTGGTCCCACTGTGGGTGGAGGCGTTCAGAAAGGGTCATCCCATCCAGGGAGGCTCCTTGGAGCAGGGCTGCAGCGGCCAGGGAGGGTGCCAGGCAGATGGACCTGAGCACACAGAGGCACGAGGTGGCGTGGCCCCGGATCCAGTCATGGGGGCTGGCCCTGCCTCTGGACAGAGGATGGTCCCCACGCCTTCCCCTCGGCAACCCCAGCAGCTGAGACTCCTGGGCGTCGTGGTGAGGTGGGCTGAGGTGGAGGAGAAGAGGAAAGGCCAAGGTGGTTTGTCCCGGGGGCAGGCACAGAGAGTCCTGCCTGAGAGCCTTGGCACAGGGGTAATTGTCTATTGTTCATCGTCTGGCGAGCTGAGCCGGCTCCCCGCCATCTGTCTGTCTGCCTGCCTGCCTGTCTCTCTCCTCTCCACATCTGTCTGTGCAGTGCAGACAGCCCCCTCCCAACGCCGTCACCAAGGACCTGCTTTCAGGCTAGTGTTGACACCCTGGCCCACCCGGAGACCCATTTGTTCTGCCACTGGGGCATGGGGCCCAGTTTTAATCATCCTCGCTCCACCATGAGATACAGATGGTTGTATTATTAATAGTCATGATTAATCAGCATCCCCGGAGGATCTTCTCCCCAGGCAGCAGGTCCTCAGGACTCGCAGCCCTGGGAGGTCCTGTTCCAGTCCCACTTTCCAGACAGGGGGAGTGAGGTGACTCACTTGAGGTGGAGCTGGGTGTGGGCCCCAGCTCAGATCAGGTCTGGTGACAGCCTGCAGTGTTCCTGTCCCGAAACGGACTGTCCACCCTCACCTGCCGCCATACACCTAGGTCCTAGGGTGCTGGTTGCTGGGAGAAGCTTTCAGCACTGGCTGTGGGAGGGCAGTGCTCGGGCTGGGGGTGCACTCAGGGGTCCTGGGCTGAGAGTGGAGGAAGAAAGGCGGAATGGGGAAGGAAGCCCAGAGGGAGGCAGGACCTAGTGGGCTCGCAGGACAGGGGTCTGACTGGGGATGAGGGTGGGGAGGCTGCCTTGGGTGGGAGAAAAGCCAAATACCAGCTACCCCCCCCGCCCCCCACTACGCACACACATCGTGGGTCCGGGCCTGATGCTGGCTGCTCCTCTGTTCTAAGCACCGCAGCCCAGGGACAGTGATTTAAATGCTTGCGGCAGGCGGCATCCTGATTTATGGGGCTGTTTTGGACAGGCCTGACTCCATCAGCACAGCAGCACGAGGGGCTCCTCGCACAGTTCTGCAGACGGCTGCCAGCCTACCTGCTCCCCTGGCCTGCGTCCTGGGGCTGAGCGCCGCCGGGCCCCTGTGTGTGCGTGTGCACGCGTGCACCAGGGCCCACGCCTGGGTGGGCACGTGTGGGGCCATGTGTGCTGTGCACGTCAGAGGCTGTCCACGTCCCTGCTTGGCAGCCCCTAAGCTGCGTTAGCTCGGCGGGCAGGCGTGTGCTTCTCTTGGCCTATGTGCTGATCGTAGGTGATGAACACGCGTGTGCCTGCCTGCACTCTGTGGGCATCCGTGTGCCCGTGTCCTCTGGGCTGCCTCGCTCAGGTTTCATCTGCTCGTGGCTCTGGGAGGTGGCGTCTGTGGCTGCCCTGTGTCCCTGTGTGCGTGCTGGTACAGAAGTACACTAGGAAGGGGTGTGCACGCTTCTGTGTAAGTGTATGTGCGTGTGTCAGGGGTGTGATGAGGCACATGCCTGTGTGTGCGCATGTGTGGCCTGCGGTGCCACCGTATCCTGCCTTCTCCTCGGTGGGTGCCATCCGCACTCACACCGTGGCGCCCGGTATAGCCGAGGCGCTCCAGCCTTCTCATCAGGCTCGTGGGTAAGACTCTCTGCCGTCGTAAAGGAGCGCAGAGTGTCCTGCAGGAAGTCGGGAGGTGGCCTCGTGTGTCCTCAGAGCATCTCCACCCTGTGCCCATGTGGATGGCAGGAGAGGAGAGGCTGGGACAGAGGGACACGGCGCCACCCCAGGGCCCCACTCTGTGCTTCCGAAGTCATGAGCGCACACGTACCCTGTCCCAGGCCTTGAGGACAGCCCGTGTCATGGGAGAAGCTGTCAAGAGCCCGGCCGACCAGCACACAAACCCAGGCTCTGTCACCAGCACATGGCCCTGGGCAGCTCCCTGTGCCTCGTCCATCCCCAGTGTTTTCCCACCTGCAAAATGGTCTTAGGAACGGCCACCACGTGGGGTTATTGTGAGCATGAAAGGTGTGCAGAAACTGCTAGAGAAGTCAAGTTCCTTCCCCCAGCAGGCTTCGGCCTCCCCATCTGTAAAGTGGTAATAATGACCTTCACCGGCCATTTTGCTGGGGCTGTTTGGAGGATCAGATGAGAAAAGGGTTCAGTGAAGGGTGCAGGGTGGTGCCCACAGCACTTGTTCTGGCTCTGAGCACAGGAGACGAGGGGTGCTGGGCACTTGGGGGTGACACGCAGGACCCGGGTCAGATGCCCACATCTTAATCCCACACGGCCACACTCTGGCCTTGGGACTTTGGCGGGTTACTTCACCTTCATCTGAATCTCTGTGAACCTTGGACTCTTCATCTTCTAAGCAGGCATATTAACAGTGATATCTGCCTCGTGGTGTGGTGGAAGGATTCAGGACATGTATGCTGAGCTTAGCACAGAGCAACTGCCCAGACCAGTGGTGTCTGCTGTTCTCATTGGCAGCCCCACGGGAGCACAGGTGGACGCATGGTGAATGATGTATTGGTATCACAGGGATACCTGTTCATGAGGTACCACCTGCGTTTCCAGACTTCACGTCCATCAGTCCCACCCAGGAAGAACCCAAGCCCTTGTCAAGGCAGCTTAGAGGGGCTATGGCGAGACTGGCAGCCCCAGCCTGCGGGAGGCGCCCTGGGGAAGGAGGTGGTTGGTGCTGATGTCTGCTGACTGCAAAGGAGCCGGCTCCTGGGAATCAGGGCGCTGTGCCACCTAGCTCCCTGGTGGGAAGCCAGTGGTTACCTTACCTTTACCCCCACCTCTTTTGGGCCACATGGCAGCTGCACCACAGCTGGCCCCAAGGCCCTGAAAGGAGGCCCAGAGGGGAACATGAGTCTCACCTGAGTCAGGTAAGGACCGCAGACCCCACTGCTAGCCCAGCAGGCCCCCAGCCCAGGTGCTTTCTCCTGCTGGCTGCAGACGGAGCCCCGGAGCAGTCCCCATCACGTGTGGTCTCCCCAGTCTGTGCCCAACTTCATGGCAGCTGCTGGGGTCCAGAAGAGGATGCAAAGTCCCCATCTCGGCCTGGCTGAAGAAATCAGCCCCTGGCACCGGGGCCAGGGCAGGGAGAAGACAGCTGATGGACACAGCCAGGGCTGCGGGGGCTCAGAGGTCACTGGGCCCAGGGCGGTCAGGAGAGGAGCAGGCCCAGCTGGAGCCAGACTTGGAAGTACAAAAAGGATGTAGCTTGCTAGGAGGTACAGGGGCCAGAAGTGTGTGGGCAAAGGTTTGAAGTCCTTCCTGGGGAAAGGTCCCTGTCCCATAAGACATTTGGGCTGCTCTGGCCAGGCAGCTTCTGTTCTTGAAGACCGGTGGCTGTGGGGGCAAAGCAGATGGCCAGCAGGGTGGGAGGGGCACCCTCAGGCCTGAGCCAAGGGAAGCCAAGTGGCCCACACAGGCCAGAGCCTGAGACCTTGGCACCAGCTCCTCAGAGCTCTCAACTCGAGAGTTAATGATTCATTTGTGGCCAATTTCTGCCGGCCTTTGCCTGGAAGTTCCCAAGGCTGCCCCTTCCCTTGGCTCCGGAGCTCTAAGAATACAGTCTCATTTACACTTGGCTGAGACTATCTCACCCACTATCCAGGGAATGGGTTTTAAAATGATAGCAGGAGGGATGTGGGTTAGCCGTTAGGAAGAACTGATTCTGGGCTGCAGGCTGGGGGCTGGGGTGGCTGGTTTAGAGTTTGCTAAAGCTGAAGCCCCTCTCTGACCCGGTGTGCCAGATGCTAATGAAAGGAAGCTAGTTTGCATTCATGGTGCTCCCCGCACCCCACCGTTTAGTTTGTAACAGCTGTGGACAGAATTCAGTCCGGTGTGATGTGTAAATTGTTGCAACAGTTACAAAGGGGGAACTAGCGCTTGCCCCAGAGTAGGACTTGGCTGGGTAGAGAAAGTCATGGCATGTGCAAAGGCCCTAAAGTCCAGGGAAGGCTGAGTAATTGTGGTATGGCTGGAGTGTAGAGGGTGTGAGAGACTTCTAGAAGTATGGACACAACTCACAAGTGAAGGACTCGGAGGACCTGGGAATTTGGCAGCGGGCAGTGCTGGAGGTGGGGAGCTGGGGCTGGTACCTGAGCAGGGACAGGCGGGTTTGATTTGGGTTGCAGGGCCGTGTGCCCAGTCCTGTCTTGATCCTGCTGGTCAGCAGACCCTGCTTGACAGCCTGCTCTGTGCCAGCTTGGGCCCAGGCTGTGCTCAGGCCCTGTGCTGCACAGAGGCTGAACTGGAGGGAAGGGGTCTCATGTAGCAACGCAGGCGAGCAGCGACAGGGACGCAGGGAGCCAGATGCCGTGGATACGAGCACAGGTCTGTGCCGAGGCAGGGGCATGGCTGATGACAGCAGACCCAGCCAGCTCCGTCACCCCAAGTCCTCAGGTGAGTGTAGCAGAGGTGCTAGGCGCGCTTCAGGAACTCCATGCTCCTGGCAAGCTCTGCGAACAGACAGCCTGGAAGTCACCCCTGTTCTATAAGGTCCGCGTGGCCCAGGGAGCCCAGAGTGCATATCTGTCACTGTACAGACCTGACGAGGAGACTGAGGCCCGGAGAGGGGAAGGTCGGTGGCAGAGCCCTGGCAGAACTCCGGGCTCCGTCTCCCAGTCCCGGCTGGCTGCACACACATCCCCCCACCCGCCTGTCCCTGCTAATCTAGGGACATTTTCCCAGAATCAGGCAAAATAGAGCAGCCTGATTATCCAGGTAGAAATGTCTGGGTGTTCAGGGAGAGGGGTTCCTTTGTGTCCTTCCCAACTTAGCAAATTTAATTTCTTCTGATTATTTCTTGACAGTCCCAGGCGTTGGTGGTAAACAACCGCTCTCCCCAGAATGTTTCCCTGTGACAGCAGCTTTCTCTGGCGAGGGTGCTATCAACACTTGGCAGGGCCTCCTCCCGGCTCCCGGCTCCCTGCTCCCGGCTCCAGCTCCCAACTCCCAAGCTCCTGAGCAAGCCAGCAAGCGAGGGCTTCTGGAAGGCTTTCAGCAGGCAGATCCCGCCTGGTGTGCTGGGGTGGGCAGGGGCTGAGGCAGGGATGGGCCTGGTCTCTTTGTTCCCTGCAACAGCCCAGCCTGGCTTCAGAGCTTCAAATGGCCCCTGGTTGTAGATGGTCCCCAGGCAGCGAGGTCATGTGGTATCAGGTGTCTGCTGGCTCCCACAGCCCTGGTGCCCGGGTCCTTGGCACAGCTCAGCAGCAGGAGGGAGCCGGTCTCCTGAGGGCAGCTCTGCCAGGCCTGTCTGGCCGAGAGACCAGCGGTGTCCTGGCCCTGCAGCCTCCGTGGTCTGCGTCATACTGGCTTAGGTGTCCTGAGTCAGAGCCAGGAAATGGATCTGCCTTTCGGGGGTGGAGGTGCTGCTGAACCCCATCCTCCTGCCCGTCCGTGCCTGGGGGGTTGCTGGCCTTGTGCATCCCTCCTGTGGCCTGGCCTGAATTCGACCAGTGCCTGGAGGGGAGCGGACGTTGCAGCCTGCTCTGCACTCTACTTTTGGGGCCCAAGCCCCCACCCCACATGGCCAGTAGCTGCCATGCAAGGCGGGCAGGCTGTTGGTGACGGGCTGGGCGCTCAGATACGTGCTCAGCTGCGCTATGCCTTTGCCTGGGCTATTCCCTTTTCCTAGAATGCTCTTTCTGACTTTGTCGTCTGGGCAATTTTCCGCTCCCTACCCAAGAATTTACGCAGAATGACTATTTTGGGGAAGTTGTCTCTGGCAGATCCCCCTCTGGCCAAGGCTGTGCCCTTTTCCTCTGAGCCGCCTCTCCCTTGACCTGCATCAGGGCTTCTGTGACAATGTAGTATAATCGCATTTTCCTGCGAAGGGCTCCCCCGTAGCCCGCGTGAGTGCCGTGAGGCTTGTTTATCCGTGCATCCTCCAGGCCTGATGTGTAGTAGACGCTCAATAAAAGCAGGCTGGATTTAATTAAGGGGGTTCCCGGAGGCAGCGTTGGAGTCTCCCTTTGTTGATGGAAGAGGGAGGTGGGAATTTGCAAGTGGAGAGAGGCTGACCTCGCTGCCCCCTGCCCCTGCCCTGCTCTGCAGTGCTGCCCGAGTAATTGCCAGGACTGGGGGGCCCCCTCCCGCTTCACCCAGCAACAGCCTTCCGTGCCGGCAGGAGCCGGCTCCCCGGGTTGCCGGAGTGATCACTCTCCAGAAAACACCCCAGTGGAAACTGCATGAATGATTGATAAGAGCTGAGAGCTGTTTAATTTTTTCCCCCTGTTTAATGGCTATCAATAATTTAATACGCTCTCTGTATGTTTTTAAGAAATAGCACCCATTTTGCCGTCTCCGGTTTAGCGGGCTAAATGATTTAAGTGTTGGAAATGTGCTCTGAGGATGGCGGTTGAGCGAGTGGGAGAAGTCTGGGGGCTGGGGGTGGGGGGAGGCGGGTTCAGAGCAGCCGCAGCATCTTGGCCTGGGGTGTGTGAGTGTGTGT